>LPNX010495894.1:351677-375995 GCA_001517045.1 Pseudotsuga menziesii | reverse complement strand
CGCTACTAAAAGTTTCCATTTGAAATTTTTTATTCACCAATGATCATTAGGGGATGGGGTGCTGACTTCATTAACTGCGAGGCTTGCCACAAAGTGACTAGGGAATCGGGATGCTTTTCACGCTACCCTTTGATAGTTGCATCATGATTTCTTATTCAACCAATTGATGTATTGACTTCAGTCTTTCCTTGAAATGTTAAGGATTAGCCTATTAGGGTTGTCTTTGCCATCATCTGAGCTAATTTGTTGCCTTTTACTATGACTTGAGCGCTACTAAAAGTTTCCATTTGAAATTTTTTATTCACCAATGATCATTAGGGGATGGGGTGCTGACTTCATTAACTGCGAGGCTTGCCACAAAGTGACTAGGGAATCGGGATGCTTTTCACGCTACCCTTTGATAGTTGCATCATGATTTCTTATTCAACCAATTGATGTATTGACTTCAGTCTTTCCTTGAAATGTTAAGGATTAGCCTATTAGGGTTGTCTTTGCCATCATCTGAGCTAATTTGTTGCCTTTTACTATGACTTGAGCGCTACTAAAAGTTTCCATTTGAAATTTTTTATTCACCAATGATCATTAGGGGATGGGGTGCTGACTTCATTAACTGCGAGGCTTGCCACAAAGTGACTAGGGAATCGGGATGCTTTTCACGCTACCCTTTGATAGTTGCATCATGATTTCTTATTCAACCAATTGATGTATTGACTTCAGTCTTTCCTTGAAATGTTAAGGATTAGCCTATTAGGGTTGTCTTTGCCATCATCTGAGCTAATTTGTTGCCTTTTACTATGACTTGAGCACTAGGGCCCTTGATACCATGTCACCAAGTTTTTGCGCCGAGAGTTGTGAGGTGCTGTACAGTCCAGCATGGGGCAGGTGTTGTCACATAACGTGGGTAACGCTGAAGTGACAACAACAAAAAATTAAATAAAATTATTTGGCAGCATATTTTTACTTAATATTAAATTTTACATAAAACTATAAAAAAAATATGAAAAAAATTATACCTCAAGAAGTTTGATGCCTTGGTGCTTAATAAATATGTGTTTAAGATGGATCTATGCTGGTTTAATTCTTAGCAAAGTTTACATTGTTTTAAACTGTTAGTATTTCAGAGTGCAAAAATGAAAAACAAGATTTCAGAAAATAAAAGATTTATTCACATCAAGAACATTACTCAACCTTGGCTAGTCCTCATGGAATTCCGCACAAAATTCATACAATGAAGAGTTCTCATTAGCATTTCAGAGTGCAAAAATGAAAAACAAGATTTCAGAAAATAAAAGATTTATTCACATCAAAATACATTCCTCAACCTTGGCTAGTCCTCATGGAATAACAATCTATAAATGGTACTCATACATGTATCATAAATTCATAACATAATAATCACAAATTATTGATGACCGTTGCATTTTGAATTATATTTAGAAAACTCAAAAGATATTGATCAATGATGCATCAAATGACAACATGAAATACAATGAGATTGATGTCCGATATAACAAAATTTCAAATATATGAAAGCTCAAAGAGTCAAGTCTATCATAGCAAAAACTGAAAACTAAAGGAGCAAAAAGAGATCAAATGACAAAAGAGTGTAACTGTTGAAGGCAATGCTCTCATAGTCTCTACATCCAGTTGCTGCAGTGAAGGAATTAGGTTCATCTAAGGGGATGTTGCAATTTGAACCATAATCATTTGCATTCCCAAGAATGCTCAAGGGCACACCAACTAACCTGAGATATGCCGTATCTTGGGCATGTTGAATTTTCAACGACTTTCATAAGTAGGTAATTATGTGTGTATTTTCAAAATTTCTTTAACATAATTACACATAAAAGTATCAACCATACTAAATTCTTATGAGCAGTATGACAGTTTACTAAATGAAGCAAAAAGTAAACACATCACATCACAATAATCATGCACGATAGATACCATGATTTTTCACCTTGGGAAAGCCCTCTCTTTTCCTGAGGGAAAAACCTAGCAACCTTTCTTATGATAGATTCATTAATAGAAGAACAAGTATACATCATGACTGTGAACATTAAACCCTTTTCAGATGAGGGTAAACAACAGAAAGACCAAATACTTATCTTTTCATATAAAGCTGAAGAAGCGAGCATTGCTTCAAATGCTACTCTTCCTTCATCATGTGAGATAACTGTAGCAAATTCTCTGTATGCTGAGATAGTTCTCTATCATGTTGATATAGATCTCTCTCATACAAGAGATGAACCCTATGAAGTCTAAATGTAGCCCATTGATAAATGTTAAGCCTGTTGTAGATGACGATAGCCTTAACATTGATAACGTCAACCTTCAAAGAGATGACTATTGCTAACTGTTGACTGAGCCAAGGCTCTTGTTGACTGTTCCAGAGTTGCGTTGACTATTTAAAGCCCTTTAGGGCACTTATACCAAGAGGGTCTGAAGATAAAACTGCCAAGAAGATTGGAATTTTCCTGCTGATGCAACCCTTGCTGATGCAGATGATGTAAGCCCTAGACCTGACCACTGTAATTCTGTAGCAGCCCTACTTAGGGAATGATCTGGATGTTGAAACCAACAACGTCCTGTTGTCATTGTGTGTTAGCCCCTTGGGGCTTAAATATGCCTGCCAGATCCTCAAGATAGTCAGCGTGACCTTGTACTGGAATGCTAACAGCCTGTGTTGACCCTGTGGAACATTGTGAAGACTGTGCAGAACCTTGAGGAGGCTGTGGACTGCTGTAGGAAGCCTTGACTGCCTACTGTAAGCACTTGGAAGCCCTTAAACTGTCCACGGTAGCCCTAAAAGAGCCACAACATACCACAACAACCCTTGTTAGCGCTAGGTTTGGGCCACAGTAGCCCTGCTGCAATATTCAACACCCTTCCAAAAGAGATGGCAGCCCTGTTAGGGCTGAGTTTGAACCATGACAGCCCTTGCTAAGGCTGTACTACACTTCGACAACTCTTTATTGCTCACAGACCCACGACAGGTCTGTAGATGAAGATTATGGCATGAGACAGACCTTGGTTCCCTCCTGGAAGAGAAGACATGCCTGCTACAACCCTCGACAACCACTAGAATAGAGACATCCCTAAAGATGATCAAAACTCTTGAAAATGAGACGAAGAAGATGACCACCAGCTGCGTATACCCAACGAATTATTTTGGACAGAAGTGAATGATCATGAATGAGTAAGTTGATGTGTTGAGAGTGTTCCGTATTTATAATCCATCATTGGGTGACTTCCTTAAGTTAAGGGATCCAAAATAATAATAGAAAATTCATAGGTTAAGTCCTGTTATACTTCAATGTGGGATTTTAACGCTTTGGTACATTAGTTGTGGTTCATTGTGGGCTTTTGACCCACCCTCTTTGGGTAAGTCACCCTTATACAAATCCTTGGCCCCTTCTCTTGGTATCCATGGTTCACATGTGCCAATTCAAGTACATCATCATATATAAGGAACTTTTCTTCTTTTATTCTTCACTTGATTTGGGCGCTAGTACTTTATGTTTTTTTTTCATGAGCGCTAGGTGCTCATGACCTCTTCTAGGTGGGCGCTAGGTCTTTATGACCCTTTCTTCATGGGCACAAGATTTACATGACCTTTTAGCAAGTCGTTATGTCTTTTTGTGATGGATATGGTCTATACATGTCATAGAAGAGATATAGTGCCCTTCCTTCCTTCATAAGGAACGCTCAAGGTCCTTCATAGAAGAGATATATTGCCCTCCATGGTTCACATGTGCCAATTCAAGTACATCGTCATATATAAGGAACTTTTCTTCTTTTATTCTTCACTTGACTTGGGCGCTTTATTTTATGTCTTTCTTTTAATGAGCACTAGGTGTTCATGACCTCATCTAGGTGGGCGCTAGGTCTTTATGACCCTTACTTCATGGGCACAAGATTTACATGACCTTTTATCAAGTCGTTATGTCTCCTTGTGATGGATATGGTCCATACATGTCATAGAAGAGATATAATGCCCTTACTTCCTTCATAAGGAATCCTCAAGATCTCAAATGATCCACACATGCCAACTTAGAAGAGATAAGCTCTCTTCCAATTGCTTCTAACTTGAGTCTCCTAGACTTAACTTTATAACTTCTCATAAGTACTATACATTGGTCTTCTTCACACTTTCAACAGTTAAACTTGTCTTATCGAATCTTCATCATAAGAAAGGTTTTCTCATGACTACTTCCATTTTGATGTTATCTCCTTTATGTTATAGAGAAAAACTTCCTATGGCTTGGGGTGCACCACAACAGACAGTATGACACCAGAAATCAATCCATTCTTAGGCATGCTAGATATATAAATGAAACTAAACACTAAAGGATAAGAGTCGTACCTTCATCCGGATGTTTGAAGAAGATCCCCGTTGAGCTTTCGATCAAAGCTTGTCCCTACACTTCGTCCTCAACAACAAAGAGATATACAAGCATGATATATAAAGTGTTAGTGTCTAATCTAGCATATTCAATTCAAACATGAATACAAAGTAATTACATCCATGGATACAAATATTCATAATTACACATGCAATTGGACGAGAAATGGATATTTTTATTAATGTAAATAGAGATACAAATGACAACCTCTATCGGCACCTCGTCGGAATCGAGAAACCGAGTCCCTCCACTTGGGCATCCACCATTTCAATCCTCCATACAATGGCAAGCTCACAAAGGCAAAAGCAAGCTTGGGAAAGAGCACTAACGACTTCCTCAAGGACAAAGGGATTCCAACTCCATACAAGAATGGGGCAAAATTTTGCTATAATCTCTTTACTCTCCAAAATTCTCCCCCTCTAATGCTTCCCAATGGCTCAATATATAGCCCTTCAATAGGAAATGAAGGGTCGAATCAGAGCGTTTCCTGACATATGGAAGGCCAAGGATCAAGTCATTCGTTACTTGATGGGGAAAACTCCAAATATATTTTATTTTATTTGTGAGCATGAAACCTGATGTTTGCGGGTGACAGTGGTGCAAGCTTGTGTATACGTGGGTTGTAGACTTGTGACCTGCGTGTATATTCAAAAAGTGTTTTTAAGGGGTTCAATTGGAGCATTAGGGCAATGCTGAGCAAATGGGGTATAGTGAGTCTGCATAGGGACAAGGAAAGGCCATCAAGGCATGATGTATTAGGTGTTGCAAATCACGCTATAACAAATGTCGCTAATGTGTGAGGTCAGAGGGGTACACGATGGCCAAAATACATTACAATAGTCCCATGAGTGGAGTAATGAAGAACCAAGTGGACGAAACAACCACTCGTCAGTATAATACAATGATAGATCTCTACATATGACTACAGGTATGAAGTATACATAGCAGTCCCAGATACATATCAGTACAATGGCCATGAATAGGCATAATAGACATATGTCATGAGTGGTCATTGCCACGTACAATATACAGTTCAGTATGGTCTCCATACTGAATGACGACATCTGGTATATAAGAAGGTACGTTGAACTCTAGCATGAGAATTGAAATCTCATAAATATTGTTGCGATCAAGGGAGTAGCATATATGGTCTGCCACCAGACTCTGAGGTCTTCTACACAAATCGCCGCTAGTACTTGTCCCATCACGTGAATAAAGATGTTGAGGTCGAACATGATGGACCATCGTCTGATTACTAGTCATTGATGTATACCGTTAACAAACGCGAGCCATCCCACCGATAATGATAATGGGAATCAAGGTACAGAGTGCATTCAATCAAGTGTGAATAGATGTGTTGAGGTCGAACACTTGAAAAATCCATCAATCATGGGACATTGATGTATTCCCAAATCTGTCGATAGCAAGAGAACCTGCTATTGATGACTGCAAGCCTCAAGGTACTCAATGGACTCTAGATCCCTATTCCAGAATAAATGATCTGAAGTCGATGGAATGGAATCCGTGGGAAAGGGCATTAAGGCACCCCCCATCAACCAACACAAGGTACACAACAACGCTGGATAATTTGGAAGAACTCAGACGAACAAGATGTGCGTGAACCAATAACCAATGTATCGGGAATGGCAGACATGCATAGTCAAAATAACTGAGGAATGGTTGACTCAGGTTAAAGACTTCTTTCGAACAAGAGCATAAGGTAGATGGAGACACATACGTGGTCCTATCCTATATGCCAGTTTAGTTTTATATCCGCCATAGGCATGAACGAGCCAAAACTCGATGATAGTGCACAAAAAATGGACCCTACACAACAACATAAGTCCAAAAACTGTTGCACATAGTTAGTAGAGAGTCCAAACTATAGGATATAGGGAGGATTGATCATGAGAAAAGCATTCGAAGGAATTGGTGCAGTGGACGATGGGACATAAGGAGGAATGTAAGCTGTAGACCCAACGCACACGCATTCACTACCACCCCCAGGGGACTGGACACTAGTGTGAAGACTAGATGAAGGAGGTGAAAATCCCTCGACAAATGGAGTAGAAGGAGGAATATGACCACTTTCGAATTGATGCGCAAGGTAAGGGGTTGACGTGCCCCCCGGTCCAAAACCAGGGTCCGCACTAGAACCTGGGATGAGTGACGAAATACTAGTAGTGATATCTGGCATGTCGAATGTAAAGGACCTGAACTTAAGGGAATTGACCGAGTCTCGATACTCGACCTTCCCGAGGCAAACTTTCGGTGGACAGCTGTAAAGTATGACAATTGTGGTCGTGTATTATGGGAAGGACCAACCCCACGAGGGTCGGTGTAAACCGGAGTCTCGATAATCCACATAGTAGATGAAGGAGGAACCTCAAAGGCTCCTCCCCCCATTCCAGATGACGGGGATGGAGGGAACTCTGGGGATTTTGAAGTGGTACTCATGGTAAGAACTATGTGGGAACCTCTATGGACAAGAGGCCGCCTAGAGTGTCTAATCCTCTTACGAAGAGGAAGCAAAGGATCACAAGGCGGTAATCTTGCTTAACGTTGAGATCGGCATGACACCGGAAATCGGTCCATATGGCCCACAAATAAAAAAGACTCAAATAACTACGATCCCTAAAGCCAACTAGCGCACATAGAGCACACTGCTAAGTAAAACTAGGTCAGATGCGAACAAACCAAAAGTGAGGACAAGTGAGCTCTCGAATGCAGTAGGTATGTCTCGCCTAGTAGAGGCCTACGACTCCCATACACTACAAGCAGAGGTGTGTAACCAATTATAGTGGCCCTCAGCTTCAACGCATAAAGCGACTGTGCTGTTCGACCCCTACCTGGCCAAGACACTCACAGAATAACCTCTGCAAGTACCCCCTGCGATACCTAGGTAAGGCAATTAAGGTCACCCCTATATAACCAATGCTCAGGCGGGATCTACCGTATGGGCAGGGTAACAAAGCCTGAAGCTCGAAAGCACCAAAGGTACCTCAAAAGCCCTAAGATACGAATAAATCCGGGAAATATCTTCAATGCTCAACAGAAAGTAGCAGGGGGCTATCCCCACCACCAATGTGTGCGTTGCCTCATGCTTAACTCCTGAGCACTAATTATACCAAGGATTTGTCTTCTCACCTGGACAAAAACCTAATTGTTTTGTTTCATAGTCTTGGATAAGTTTACTCACAACATCCTATTCCAAGACAATAAAATCTAAGCTTGTTGGTGCACCTTATAAAATAAAATTGTTTTAATCAATTTTAATTTAAGCGTTAATTTTAGAGGCTGTGATTACTCAAGGGAAATGAACGTGCAACTAGTGATGTTACAACTCAGCAATGAAAGCAAATATGCACACCTAAAAACAATGTCAAGTGCAACTTTGTTTTAAAATAAAAAATGGTATGCCATTAAATGTAATGCACAAAAATTCTTTCCTTTTCAAATACCAGTGCAATCCTTCCTATATGAAAGCCTAAACACTACTCTCAGCCAAGCAACCCAATGCAAGTACCTCCTTAAATGCATATGTGAGATGCAAGTGAGTATGCAACTATAGAACTATTTTGTATTTTTAATATAAATGAATGAAAATGCAATAATAGTCATTAAAATTCTCAGTCTCTGCAGCAAGCAGCAAACACAAGCCAAGAAAGACACCGAGACTAAAATACTAATGCACTAATGACAAAACAAAAAGGAGATAAACTGACAAGAACAATTTCCAAAGAAAGAAAATTAATAAAAAGGGGTCCTTGGTCACAAAAGGAGCGGTCAACGGACAATATTGGTACCCAGGAATACCCAGCCACACTCACAACCCACCCAACAACTTCACATATCAAGAACTCAACCAAAAGGGAAGATGCACGCGACTGTTCAAAGAACAAAAACGTATGTACGCGACTAGGTAGAGTTATATGCGACCGTATGTTCTCTGACCCGCGTATACAAAGAAGGTGGTAAAAAGTAGGCCAAGGGTCAAACCACACTAGGAGACTATCAATGAATGAACATACTACCAATTGCGAAGCAGAAACAGGGAGAAACAGAGAGCAAATTGAGCGAAAAATGCACCTAAACCCCAACAAAAAGGAAAATCCTCAACAGAGTCGCTAATTCTGTTATAGAGAAAAACTTTCTATGGCTTGGGGTGGACCACAACAGACAGTATGACACCAGAAATCAATCCATTCTCAGGCATGCTAGATATATAAATGAAACTAAACACTAAAGGATAAGAGTCGTACCTTCAACCGGACGTTCGAAGAAGATCCTCGTTGAGCTCTCGATCAAAGCTTGTCCCTACACTTTGTCTTCAACAACAAAGAGATATACAAGCATGATATATAAAGTGTTAGTGTCTAATCTAGCATATTCAATTCAAACATGTATACAAAGTAATTGCATCCATGGATACAAATATTCATAATTACACATGTAATTGGACGAGAAATGAATATTTCTATTAATGTAAACAAAGATACAAATGACAAACTCTATCAACACCTCGTCGAAATCGAGAAACTGAGTCCCTCCACCTGAGCCTCCACCACTTCAATCTTCCATACAATGGCAAGCTCATTAAGGCAAAGGCAAAGGCAAGCTTGGGAAAGAGCACTAATGGCTTCTTCAAAGACAAAGGGATGCAGACTCAAGCATACAAGAATGGGGCAAAATTCCGCTATAATCTCTTTGCTCCAAAATTCTCCCCCTCTAATGCTTCGCAATGGCTCAATATATAGCCCTTAAATAGAAAATGAAGGGTCGAATCAGAGCGTTTCTCGGCATATGGAAGGCCAAGGATCAAGTCATTCGTTACTTATGGGGAAAATTCAAAATATTTTATTTTTATTTTTGAGCATAAAACCTGATGTACGTGGGTGACAGTGGTGCAAGCTGCGTATACGCGGCTTGTAGACTTGTAACCCACGTGTATATTCAAAAATTGTTTTTAAGGGGTTCAATGGAGCATCGGGGCAATGGTGAGCAAATGGGGTATAGTGAGTCTGCATAGGGACAAGGAAAGGCCATCAAAGCATGATGTATCAGGTGTGGCAAATCACACTATAACACTTTACATGAGGGGATTTCATATCATAAACATCTTGGTTCCTGACTGGGTCCTCAGCCCCAGACTAATGTCAATTTTCCTAGAGAATGGCTCTCGATGCTGCCTAAATTTCAACAGGGCATCCATCTCATCTACTTGTGCATCATCCTCTAGTCAACATCCCATTGTGTTGCTAGTCCCTTCAAATACTCTGTTTTTTTATGTTCAAGATGTAAGGAACTATGCACAACAACTAACTTCTCCTCTTTCCTAAAGTAAAGTTTGGTTCTCTTGACAGAGTTGATGAAGCTATATGTGGACCAATTCCTCTTTGCTGCAGAGGAACTATCAATCGAGGACAATAGGGGAACAACAAGATGTTGGGGCTTGATCTATGTGCATCCTTTACCATTCAATCGGGTCATCTTGGCCTATATCTCTACCTTCTTCCATAGTATTTGGCTTGCCTGAGACCTACACATTGAATAAACTGTCTCCGAAGTGCCCCCCCCACCTTCGCTCCTCATTGTACATCTTTGCATTTGCAAACAAAATCCATGCTTTATCTCAGGAACATCAATGGGAGGAACTCTCCTAGGCCTTTCCATACACCTTTTTTGTATTAAGTGCGTAAGTTGCCATGTGAAAAGTTATTTTCATGTGGTCTCATATGTACTGAATGATAAGTCTAATCTATAGAACTCTAATGATCCCTTTGACGGATGGTCACCCTCACTCGAACCAACATGTTGTCAAAAGTTTCATAGATTTCTTCAAGACTAGGAGCATTAGAGTTAGTGTAGTGGATGGCCTTGACAATAGGGACTGTTAGTGAAATCCAGTATTTGCAATCTGACCACCAATCATTATCCAACACACATGAAGCCTGGCTTTCTTCCCCAAGTCTATTTTGGATGCTGACCAGTTAGTCTGTTTAGGACTCACAACCATAGATTGCAATAGGAGTTATACCTTCAACATCCTCTCTAATAGGAGATTACAACTGACATAACTATTATTGGAGGGCTCCAGGAATTCCTTCCTTGTGTGAGCCTTCTACAGGTTTAAAGAGGTGTAGTGCTTTCAGATGAACATCTTCACATCTCTAGCAGATGTCACCAAGTCCGATACACTGAATTTTGGCGATGTCCTTCAGTGCATTGAGTGCATGCACATAGCAAGGGATCCAATAAATATACTGATATCTGCTATGAATTAGTAACTCAGTTGATCTACAAACTGCTATCGCATCCGTCAATCTGTCACAACCTGTACCACATTGTCGACACCACATCCCCTATAGGATCCTTAGGAAGCTCAAATTAGAACATTGCATCCTTGCTCTTTGCAGAAACTCATGCTATAAAAGAAAGAATGGACCTGTTAGAGATATCAATATGATGTTGATGAGTGGTTGCTTACTAACGTCTGTCCACCCATCCATCACATTAGAGCACCCTGCCCTCACGCATATTTGGCTCCATTGTTGCCTCTGCAAATTAATATTTGATAATTGCCATTATAAAATTGTTTTTCTGAGCTTGTGTTTACTGGGGGGTACATATGAGGGTCCTATTGCTGCAATTGCTCGGACCAAATCCTTATAATAGGGGGATTAGGTAACATGGAAGGGAATTCCATTGGCAAAAAGGAATTTGCCAATGGCATCATTTGCGTCATTTTGCTGCTGCATATTATAAATGCCTGTCAATGCGACACCTATTCCAAAAGTACGAGAACCCTTCCTTTTTGATGTAGTAGTCCCAACAGGTGATGGTGGAGGTGTAGGGGTGGATGGGTCAGTATTGGCATCTAGCCTTTGGGTTGTATTCAGGTTGGGAGGTGACATTTTTGCTAGAAAATGTCCCCTTTGCAGCCTCAAGATTTGGATATCTGATTCAAGGTCAGCGTCCCACATATAGTAACTCCTTTGCCTCTCACATCTTCAAAATTTGAGGTTGTTCCCTACCTTCATCCAGGTTGCCAATCCCAATCTCTTTTCCAACCATTGTTCAAATCTTGTTCCTCCATGTTTTGAGTCAAAGAATAGTTGCTTCCAGCAAGGTTCAGCCTGCAAGTGCACATGGTTCAGCTCTGCCAGCAAGTTCCAACTCAACAAAATGCACACAACAGTAAGTAAAGCAGCTGTCAGCAAGGTTCAGGCTGTAGCGGTCACAGTTCAACAATGAGGATTCAAACTAACTGTTCAACTCTCAAGAGACAAGCCTCACGGTTCATCCTCCAACGTTGTCTACCTCAAATGCATTTGAAATAAGAATGTGGGTAGGTGTTGATATGTTTATGTGTTGTATTTAGGGTTTAGGTGGTAAGCGATGTAGGGTTTGGGATCCTTTTTATTGTTTTATTTCTATTTTGGTGTATATTTCCAAGGCGAATTTGGGTTTGGTCAAAGGGAGTGTCTAGGCTTCCCTTCTTTGGGGGGAGCATTTTGGAGTACATGAATTGAAGGAGCATTTCCTTTTTTTGGAGGAGCATTTCCTAGTGCGTTTTTTGGTACCCAGTCGAAAAAGGAATGCAGGAGAACATCCATTTTGGAGTACCCTTGTCCTTGGAGCGCGCACCCTAACTTGAGAATTGTAGATGTCTTCATCCTTTATTCTGATCTGATAAAATCCAGACCTCAAGTTTATCTCTGAGAATTCCTTGTCTCCTCTCAAGTTTATCTCTGTGAATTCTATGTTGAAAATTTCTATAGGTTAGGGTTTTGAGAGCAATTTCAGTTTTTGTACTTTAATGCATAAAAGAAACTTTAAATCAGTGCTAGATACAGAATATAACAACTGTAATAAAATTGAAGCATAATCTTCATCTCTTTCAACTTTAACACTCCTCAATGGTCATTGTGTTTAAAGTTAGTCCTTGAGATGAATTTAACAATTGTAATGTACAAGAAATAAAGCAATAACAACAGTACTAGGGAAGCAAACTAATGAACAACAATTAATAAACAATAACAAAGAACAATAACAATGTTGGTTTTGATCTGGTTTGGATATGCCTTATACTTAGATACTTTTAGGTTCAGATCTTGTCACTGAAAGGACAAGTCACCAAAGGAATAGATGATATACCTTGTGTGAGAGAGAAAAGGTAGATTGTTGTAGGTTAAGATTAGGCACACACAGTAGCAGTCAATATGACCCAGTCACCAGGAGTGAAGACCTCAGTTGTGATACTCAGCCCCAAACACAGTTAGGCATCCTCTAGGAGACTTAACACATTCATAGACCAGTCCTAGAGGCTGCAAACGGTCACAATCCAACTAGAAAGAGCCACCACAGTCCAAAGGTCAGCCCTAGAGGGCTTATACAGTCCACAACCCAACTGAAAGAACTATTACAGTACACGACCCATCTCTAGAGGGCTGCAAAAATAGTCACAGCCTGCTAAAACACAGTCACGACTAGCTAGGAGGAGTAGATCACAATCATGACCAACTAGAGAAGGTCAAATACAGTCACAACCAACTAGAGGGAGGTCAAACCAACTAGAGGGAGGTCAAACACAGTCATCAACAGTTACGGCCTGCTCAGGAGGGTTCCAAACAATCACAGGTTTCCCAAGAGAAGTAAACACAGTTACGGTTCAACCCTAGAGGGCACACGCAGGTCACGACCTAGCCAGAAAGCAACAACAATGTCATGGTTCAGCCCTAGAGGGAACACACAGGTCACAACCTCACTCCAAGAGCAACAAGAACCCAAGACGTCAAGCAGCAGCAAGCCCTAGCATAAGTAGAGAGCCAAGACGTAAAACAAAACCAGCAGCAATGAACCTTAGAGCAAAGAATTAAATCTGAACTTCTCTCTATCAAGACACACACTTTAGAAATGGAGGAGTGGACTTCATTTATAATCTTGACAAGCCTTCTAGAAAGGTCATTTAGGAAATCCTAGTTTTTAGGATGGTCACCATAATAAAACATAAAATAAAGTTGAGTTGACTTAGAGTAGGGTACCAATGGTCACAGGGTCCCCTAAAATAAAAACAATAAAAATAACGAGGTTAAGTCATCATAGAAAAGGTGGTCAAGGTACCACACACAATAAGGGCACTAGGACCAATAGGAAGATAAAGGGCCATAAGTCAACTAAAGGGGTCACAACAAGGTGATAATGCAACCCCCATACCCACAAGGCCAAGGTGTACCACAAAGTGGGAAAACAACCCTTTTTACCCACAGGACCAACAAGACCAAGGTGTACCACAAAGTGGGAAAACAACCCTTTTTACCCACAGGACCAACAAGACCAAGGACTTTAATCTTTTCTCTCTCAAGGTATATTGTCACGTGTGTTCCATATTATCATCACTGTATAAGGAAAAAATCCAAACCGGATGATGTGATCCTCTGATCCTCAATACTACTCCTAAGGGTTAAGTGCTAGTGATATCATCAAGGGGTGGCCAGTCCATTGAGAAACAACCTAGCAATAACTGATTAGGAGAGAGGACATCACACGTCATCATCTTGGTGAACTTGACCGAGATCCACCTGGTTAACTAACTAGGAATGTACCTATAGGAACTTCTTGGTCCTAGACCAAGAATCTGCCTGGTCCCAGACTAGGAAGTCTCTGCCTCAAACTACAGGATCTGCTTGGTCCCGGACCAAGAAACTGCCTTGTCCCAGATCAAGAACCCTAGAGGCATATGTTCAATTTTAGCATTTGCATATATTCTTTAAATTTGCAGACTGTAACATAGATGACTATAACAAGTGCAGTAGATAAACAAACATCAACACAATGAACACACGATATTTTTCATGGGGAAACATTTAAAGGACAAAAACCCCAAATGCATTAGTAATTCATCCCTTAAATGAGATGACTTGAGTTCTTCAATCTCAAAATTCTGAGATGAATGTTCTTCAATAATTTATCAAACCCTAATAGGCTTGAACCATTGATTAAAATTGTCACAAGAATAATTTTTACAAAAAATTTCAACTTAGGGCCTACTGCTCTAATTCCTTCTTGCTGCCTGAGATCAATCTGAGACTGCTCGAGAAGAATAGTAGGATGCTCGAGGTCAGACTTGGGCTGCCTGAAGTCTGTACTGTCTACCCAATATTAGACTGAGGTCTCACTGCTGCCCAGAAAACAAGACAAGACAACCTGAGGTAAATTAGGGCTGCCCACAACAATGCCCGAAAGTAGGGCAGACTGCTCGAAGGCTGAACAGGAGCTGCCTGGAAGTGTTAACAGGCTTCCTGTGAGCCTTTTTAGCTTCTCGAAGATAGACTGAGGCTGCTCGTGAACCTTTTTCAGCTACCTGAATCAATTATTTGTTGCCCAACTTCTTCTTTCAGCTGCCCGGATGTTCTGTATTGCCCGTGAAGGTTGTCCGGAAGTCCAACAGGTTGCCCGAGCCTAGTTAACAACCTGCCTAAGAAAGGAGCAGGTTGCCCGTGTTTCTTCTGTGACTGCCCGAAAGTTCTGTGCAGGTGCCTGACATGAATAGTAGCTAACCGAGGTTATAGATGGCTGCTGTGAACTTGTGTTGTTGCCTGTGGAGGAGATCTGCTTGCCCGTGAAGTAGGGCAGGCTGCCTGGATTAAAACACAGGCTGCCCGAGGTTGAGAGGAAGACACCCTATGTAAAAGAGAGCCACCCGGAACCTGTATGCAGCCAACCTGAGCCTAGAAGAGACTGCTCGAGACTTAAGGAAGGTTGTCTGTGATACAGTAGGGCTGCCCGAGATGAAAACCTTGTTGTTGCTGTTCACCGTGAAGAGAAAGGGATGATGCCCTAACTGCTTAGGGTTAATGCTGTAGAAGAATGAGGGATGCCCTAGCTAGAAAGAGCCTCCATGCTAGGGCATAAATAAAGATGATCACCAATCACTGTAGAAAACAAAACCAGCGAATTCCTTCTTTTGGAGCAACTCATTAGATGATTGAAGAAGTGTGTGTCAAATGAAATGGAGTTGATCTTCTTTTATAGCCTTTGATTCACTTGGATGTGGACCATACACAAAAGAATATAATAATAGAGTTTTATTCTTTTTACTTTTTGACTTTTATTAAAGGTCTTTTTGTATTTTCACTTTGACTTCTTAGTGGTCCAAAGGTCCATATGTATTTTTGACTTTTACCTTGTAGCCTTCTTCAAGTGCCATGTGGTCAATGCAAGTGGTCATATGGGTCCTTAATACCCACTCAAAGTACATCATCATAAATAGGGAGAATTACTAATGCTTTTATCTCAAACTCCTTGAGCCACCAAGATCGGGTACTAGGTGTCTTAACCAGGGGTAGCTAATCCCTAGAGAAGATCACAAAGCCCACAGATCAAGGATAGGAGTGCCTCACATACCCAGACCCGGTCTAGGACTTATAGTATGTCCTGGTAACTGACCAGGTGCCTTAGCCCTAGGATGCATCATTTGACTCAAGGTCAAATACTTGGTAATTGACCAAGCGCCACATGTTAGGGACTTTGCTATGGCATCAACCTGCTTGGTCCCAGACCAAGAATCCCAAGAGACTATTGGGGGCCCTAGGGTACCTTCTAGGCTTCTAGGGACTTACTTTGCCTGGGTCATTGACCAGGAACCCTAGTTAACTGACTAGGGTACCATCCTCCTTGAGAATGGGTCTCGCAGCTGCACTATCTTTAACACTTTGGCTCCTCCCATTTGATCAAACAAATCATCTATCCTTGACAAAGGATCCCTATTTTTGATGGTTACTTTGTTCAACTACATGCTATCAATGCATGATATGAGTGTGCCATCCTTCTTTCTTACAGTGTATGGGTACTCCCTATGGTGATACACTTAGCCTGATGTAGCCTTTGCCCAATTGGTAATAGTTCATGTATTTGTATCTTTAATTCTAGCAGCATTGGTGTACTCATTATGTGTAGTGCCTTCACATTCGTTCATCCCCTGGCATAAGCCCTGTAGAAAAGTTTACTTCCCTCCTGTAGCTCTTTTGGAAATGCATCAACGTATTCTTTTAACAGTGCACAATGTTCAAGGCTTGGCCCTTACTCATTCGAAGGATTTGTAACATGCACAACATACCATTGATAACCCACTCTTAAATGCCTCCACCTTCACAGAAGTCATTTTGCCAAGAGAAATAGGCCTTGCAATTCCCTTGAGCTGCTTTGTCTGCGTTTCATCATTTCTCATAACACTGTACCTTGCCTTGCTCGATGAGGCGAGAGCCAATCTAGATGAATAGGACATCATATGACTCCAGTGGTAGAACATACAAGTCTGCATGTATGGGGAGACTACTCAACTCCATTGCACAATCTGGTACCTTGGCTTGCTCAATGAGGTGAGAGCCAATCTAGATGAATAGGATATCATACGACTCCAGTCGTAAAACATACAAGCCTGCATATGTAGGAAGTTCACCAAGCTCCATTGCACAATCTGGAACCATCTCTTTAACTGGTTTCCATATCTTTCCAGTCATCGGCATTGACCATGGTGCCTCTAGCTTGCTTGCTGTAAGGCCACCCCGTCACTGCATGTGCTGCTATGAAACTATGACTAGCCCCTGGATCCATCAACAAGAAGACTAGGTCAAAGCCAATCTAACCTTGCACCTCAACCGTGGTAGCCTTGTAGTCTGCCTGATAATGTTCTGGTGCTGCATAGATTCAGCTTGCATTGGTTACAGTCCCCATAGTCTTTGCCTCTTGTATGTTTTTGAGGTCTCTGACTCCACCTTTCTTCTTAGGGTGGTATTGAGCATAATGCCCCTTTTCCTTCCAGTCAAAATGGATTACATTCTTAACTCTTTCCTGGTAAGCTTCAAAAGGTGTGGGCTTGTCATGAGCATGTGGCTTGCCTTGACCCCGACAAAATGATGGAAGGCTTGTAACTATTCTACCACGTGTTGACGTTTTCTTTAATTTTCTCCTTTAGCTTCTAATGATGGTCTTGATGACCTTGGGCTTGTTCCTCACAGTGCTCGCCTTTTTTATTGCCTCAGCTAAGGCCTTTGTCCCAACAATGTTAAGTTGGTTTTTAACTATTTGTAAACAAGGGTAAGCTCAATTATGAATTTATTCATTTTCAGCTTCTTGTCCTGACTATAAGCAGGGATGTACTTTACAAATTCCAAAACTCTTCACACTCATTAACTCTCTTGGGTCCTGGTCGCAAGTTATGGAATTAATTTTCTTTTCCTGCTCGTAATAATGTTCAAATAAGCACTTGTGTCTGAAGTTCCTCTTTAACTTGTCCAAGATAGATCCTTTTCTAGGATCTTCTTCAGCTTACTTTGATTATCCCTCTATGCCTTTCCAGTTAAATTGTAAATTGCTTCTATCTGAACTTTGAAGTGCTTCATACCATGTAGCCATTCCTCGACTACTTGTCCAGCCTTGGTCTCCCTGTAAAATATAGGTGCCTTCACTTTACAGAATTCATTTTCCATGGAAGCTCTCTTCTCCTGGAATAAGTCTCTTCTCTAATTGGAGAAGGTGTTTCTGTCAGTGGAAGAGGACTTCTTTTCTGATAAGCCAGACAAGTAAGAATTTCTTCTTGATCTCTTACTTGAGCTTCATTCTCCTCTCACATGCATGATCTGTCTGTCAATGTCCGATAATTTGCATAATCTGATTATTAACTAGATGTTGCTCCTCTTGTATATGCAACCTGCGGTTATTATTTTTCTTGTAACTGTATTTGGTCTCGCAGACTCCACAGTCTCAACGATTTCTTCATTTGGAATTGGTTCAGATTGCCTACGTTCATCACTGTTGTGGCTCTGTGGAGGCTCTTCTTGGTTAGTTGACGCTTCCATGATTCTGCCATCTTTGTTTGAAAAGTTCTGAGCATCTCAAGACGCCAACATGCAAATGGCAAAGACCGTCAAATTGTCCTTGGAGGCCATGCTTCGAAAGATTTTTGAAAAATCAGAAAATATTCTTGGGACTTCATCGTTGTCTTCTCCGCTGGATCGGCTTTCCAACAATCCCAAGATTGCTGAAGCTGAACGCTTCTGCAGTCTTCTATGCCCTGGAAAGTTGGCAACTCAACTAGTTTCACATTCCCAAAGTGCAAACATTGGCTCGGGGCCAACTTGGATGGATTCTACAATCTGGCTTGTAACTGATCTGAACAAGAAATCTTCGCAGCTGCACTCTCCTCTGGAAAAGCTTTCTAATAATTGGTATTGTGGTCCAAACGGAACTCTGAGCTAATTTTTAGGCTCCCAGAAGTTGGCTGTCCAACATTCTAGCTCAGCTTGCCCTTGGAACTCTGCAAGAAATTCGATGGACGCATTCTTGTTCTTCTAACTCTTTCTCTACTTAGTATTTGCAAGAACGCTTAAAGTATCTTGAAAGAGTGCAATCTCCCCTTTATACTGACACCTTGCATGATTTAAAAGGAGTTGGTCTTCCTATTTTGCCAGCTGCCCAAACTTGGCAACTTCGTCTTATAGCTCTGGACTCTCTTATTCGAATTCACGTGGAATCATCCATTCGGATATTTTTCATCTCCTCTATGGTTAGATATTTGGTCATCCGGATCACCATTGCCATCCAAAAATTGCCCGGAAAGGTCTTCAGTGAGCAATAGTATGCATGGAAAACCCTCCCAGATTGTCGAATGATGTCCCTGTTTTTCTTCCAGTTAACTGTTCTGCTTTCTGCGTGCAGAGTGACAAATGGATGGCAGCTACACACTTCCATTTATATGGGAGTTTTTCTGTTCTGTAGAAAGCTCCCTGTTTCATTCCTAGCAACTTTTCTGTCCAAGACATAGATTGACGCACAGCGGCATGCTCTGTCTCTCTGCTGCTCCCGACCGTTCGTTTTATTCTCAGGTGGAATAGTCTAGGCCAACGGAGTCCAATGTTCATTACTCAGTCACTTCATCAGTCGACTTGTGAGTCATTTTTTAGTAGGCTTTGCTGGAGTGCTACTCTGTCACTCTGTCATTCTGCCTGTAAGTCAACACTCGATATCTTCGCCATTCTGCGACTGTGTCATGACTACTTTGTCGTTGTGCCAGTCTTTTATGACTGCTCCATCATTCCGTCACTGTCATGACTACTGTCTTTTTGCCATTCCATCCCTGTTGGTGACTACTCCGTTGACTCATCACTCTGCACACACCGCATGCTTCTGCAAGTTAGAGGACTCAAGTTTTTCAGAATTTTCTCTTCAGTTACTCTGCCTAAGAATTTCATCGTTGTTACTTCACTTTATTCCGTTGACAGAGTTCAGTATATCTACTCCTCCTTACTCTTACATAATTCATTGTAGCTACTTCGCCTTACTCTGCTGACAAAAATAAAATTCATTATAGCTACTCTGCTTTACTCTGTTGGAAGAATGAGGGTCATTCTGGGTCCTCTTTTATCTTGACGGAATGAGGATCATTCTGCTTATTCTCTAAAGATGGAATGACACCTAACCGTTTTTATCAAAACTTTACAATCTGCTAGTGGTATGCATTCTGTTGGATTTGATGCCTTGATTTGGAACCCAGGGTACTCTGTCTTGTGATTGTTTTGGGCAACATTGATTGCGATTTCTCGTTGGGCACTGTTCATACAATGCTTTCTTCTCCACAGTGACAATTTTACTCGGGAGTTGGAATTCTGTTGTATGCTATTTCCGGACTAGCATTTCTTGCGTTCATCGAATCTCCTTTTCTAAAGCAGCTTTTCTGCATGCGTCGCATTATTCGCTAGGCTGAAGAGCTAAGCCTCTTTAGTTCTCACTTCTGATAACACTTTGTGACGAACCTGTTGCCCTTCCCGGGACTTGGGGCTCGGGGCTCCATCAGCCATTTCCTCTACAATAGACTCTTCATTAACTTAACACCAGAATGGAAAATTCATTGAAATAGAGTATGCTATTTGATTGGGTAGATGATTATCTCAGTGTGGCATGTAACAACTTGCCGGCATAACTTGCCACAAGCTTATAAGTTATGGGCTACATTAAAATACAGTTATGCCGGCATGTCACTAATAACTATAGGTCTAAACATGTCGGGGATAAACATCTTCACATTACATAACGTTAGAGGTCTAGTTAAATCATAGCTACATAAATTCTCCATGAAACAGAACAACAATCACATCAATTTGCATAGGAGACGCACTTATTTTGAAATGATCTGCCCGACAATTTGCCCCAAGCGGATTTTTCACCCCGCCATAAGCTAGTATTGCATAATAACCACCCACAAGCTGAGGTTTATAGTACCCTAAAGCATAGTAGCATAATTCGAGTATGGATACGGATTTGAATACGATTGGATACGGAAAAATACGTAACAAAAAAATGTAGATTTAAAAAAAACTTATTTTTCAAAGTTAATTTTGTTTTAAAATATACATAAACCATTCAATATTTACATGCAATATTGGATTTTGAAACATTTTTCTCTACTTGCTGTCACAAAAAAATCAAAGAAAACTTTAAAACTTTTATATATAGTCTTCAAGAGGGCAAAAAATATTTTACAAACATCTGAGTAATAAATGCCGGGACAGCAGTATTGTGGGTGGTTGGATCTCAAACAAATTGAGATCCAACAGCCCACAGTGCTGCTCTCGCAGCATTTATTACTCTACTGCATGTTGAATATTGTTTGCCCTTCAAGAAGGAAGAGAATTTATCTAATAATGTATCTATAAATTTAATTATAAAAATATTAAATAATTAAAATAACAAAAATAAATTATTAAACAATAAAACAAATTTCTAATAATATATTCCAAAAAATATTACCCTAACTAAAATCTAATATTATAACTAGTTACTAAAATTTATAATACAAAATAAACCTAATTTAAATTAATCTAATATTTGATATTTATAATTAAAGAATAAAACAAAATATATATCATATATGTTAAACCTTTAAACTTTTAAAATCTAAAACTAATTCTGAAAAGACTATGAACAAAATTGGAAATAAAACAATAAAATTTAAATAATTTTTATTTTATAATAAGTGCTAAAAGTGTAGGCAAATTTACGGTTTCTGTATTATGTCAAATATTCCGTGATTTTGGAATTGGTACAGAAAAGTCCAATACAGCCGAATTATGCTACTATGCCCCAAAAGCTTATCTCTCAATCCCAACCCCAAATATCTACTGCGTTAAACATACAATTATGAATCTCAGCTATTGCTCAATGAGACAGACAAGCAAATAACCCTGTTAGGTGCAACCAAAACATAGATCAACAACAACTTAGTCGAAAAAGCAGACGTTCTTACACACAGTATCTGGAACCTTTGCTGCTCCCAATTGGATCAGAGCAAGGTTTTCTCTCTACTAGTTGCTCCTACACAGATCAGGACTAGTGCCTACTTCTCCAGCAAACTCCCCTACTTCTCTCAGGTGACATCAACCCCGAGAAACGGTCTAAACCAACAGCCCATTAACCAAATCTGTTCTGTAAGCATGAGAACCAATCCCTCCACCGGTGAATGGCAAATTGGCCCTGGGAATCCATCCCAAAGTTTCCACACGAATCAACATGAAGAAGAGAAACATTCTCCTCCTCTCAAAGGTAGGAGGACTTTGACTCAACCCTTCTTCTAGCCCTTGCATTTTGTCACAAATAGGCTCCCCATCTCTTCCCTCCCGGGCAATCATGTGCTGTATTTCTTACTGAGAAAATCATGGGGTTTCTTCACCTTAATTACATGACACTTGATACACCTTACACGTTTTCCACATGAACTGAAATCAAAGAATAGGGCTTTCAATGAGTACTCATTTATTCCAAGTACGTCATGGAAAAATTACATATGGCAATTTTATTTAAACTAGCAGACAAAATCGGGGTAGTACATGTATCATAGTACTTCAAGCAAATCTAGGCTGATTTTTCCACCAATTCTCTGATAAGGTGATGCTACATGTGATATTGTTATGTAGCTTTGTAAAGTTTGCATACTACATGTGATATTGCTATGCAGCTTTGCAAAATTTGCATGGGAATTCATGTTGGCCAGGTGTCTCTCTTTCTGGCGTCTGCTGCAAGGTGGTTTATAATGCATCTAATGAGATGGGTTGATCAGATTTTTTTTTTGCATCTCTATCGACTAATAAGAGAACCTGCTGATGTAGGTCGGCATGGCCACCCTCTGTTCCATAGTTATTCCTTGTGATTGAAAAATTAAATTGTCAGTGAGTGACAAATTCTTTTTCATTCTCGATCTGCTGTGTGATACGATTCACATCTGATTTGATAACTGCAATTCTCTTAGAGGTTTGCTTCAAATCCAGGGATATAGACAAAATCCTTGGAGGGATTGCTTGCCTCTTGTCCTTAACCACTGAAGGCATGCTTGAATCTGAGCTCCTTTAGCTTTTCTAATTTCAACCATTTTGCCTTGATGTCTCAGCTTGGCAGCCCTTTCTTGCAAGTTTGTAGCAAAGGGCCAATACTGAAGCAGTTTGTTTACCGTCTCATTTTCCTCGGCCAATTCTTTCAAAGATCGTATTCTGATGGATGCCATTTGCTTCCCTTGGATGTGTAGAAAATAGGCCGTCTTTTCAATTGCTTCATTCCACTAGACAATCCAGCCTGAGTTCCCCTCGGTCTTAGATCACAAGTTCCAAATCCTTCAGATGTTCTTGAGACAGTGGGGGCTTTTCAGATGTGAGACATTGAGCATGTTCTAGGATCTTGGGTGCAGTTTCTTAGATGCTATGAGATTTAGAAAATGCTCGGCTGATGATCAACGGTGCTTCAGCTACCACAGTTTGGAGCTTCAACAGCCAAAAGCAAAAATATTTTGGTCTGAAAATTGAAATCATTCCCCTACTCTTCACAACTCTTTTGTTTCCTTTCTAAAAACTGGACCAGGTAAAACACAAATATGGAGAGATCTTTCTATAATTGTTGGGGTTATACATGCCCATAAAGATTTCCTATTGTTACAGGTCTCTCTTTTCCCTGCATAGCGCTCCATGGCAGATGGCCTTCTTTGTCATTGGCTGACTATACCATGTTGAAGTCCCCATGAATTAGCCAGTTGGCTTTGGGAGTTGTTCGTACATCCACTGCCAAAACTCGACTCTCTCCACTCAAGCTGTATAGCGTGAGGCATAAATAATAGCTAACCCCAGAATATTGTGATGAAGATTTAGCATGATTTAGACCACTATTTGGAAGGGGTCAACACCTCGGTCTGTGACACAGTTTGCAAAACTTGAAGAGAGTAGGATGGTGATGCAACCTTTCCCCCTTCCATGAGTGGACCAATAAGCTTTGGCATTCAGCCAAACGAAAGAAAGCGTGGTTCAAAGCTTAAATCCAACTACTTTAACTTCTTGCAGGTAAACAATATTAACGGCATTAATTGAAGTCCCAACTCTTCTCATTGTACTTTTCCTGTGGGGTTCCCTCAGACCCTGAACATTTCATGGGAGGAGCTTCATTAGCAAGGATTTAGAAAGTCTCCACATTTTTATCCTCTCTCTAAGTGTTTTCTAGGGCCCCAAATCGATTGAAGGAGACAGGGTTGTTGGGCTTGCCCCTAATTAAAAAACTCATGCACTGTCAATACTGTGTTTTAACTTTTGACTTTTGATTGCTGTATTCTTTCTTGGAGGACGACTCCTTCCAGTTCCAAAAAGGAGATGGCAAGCAAGCACACCTAAAAGTAGGCCCCTTGGCTGATGGTTCTGATACTTGAGAGCTTGGAGCCACTTCCTTCCCGGACCCTACCTGAACTTGAGGTTTGTTTTCTTCCAGACTTGCTTTCCTGGATGACAGCACTTGCTTTTGGGTTTTTAGCAGGCTTTGCAGCCTGCAGCTGTTTTCTGGCAACTTTGGTTGAACACGGAGATGGCAAGCAAGCACACCTATAAGT
>LPNX010495894.1:332820-351610 GCA_001517045.1 Pseudotsuga menziesii | reverse complement strand
AGGCCCCTTGGCTGATGGTTCTGATACTTGAGAGCTTGGAGCCACTTCCTTCCCGGACCCTACCTGAACTTGAGGTTTGTTTTCTTCCAGACTTGCTTTCCTGGATGACAGCACTTGCTTTTGGGTTTTTAGCAGGCTTTGCAGCCTGCAGCTGTTTTCTGGCAACTTTGGTTGAACACGGAGATGGCAAGCAAGCACACCTATAAGTAGGCCCCTTGGCTGATGGTTCTGATACTTGAGAGCTTGGAGCCACTTCCTTCCCGGACCCTACCTGAACTTGAGGTTTGTTTTCTTCCAGACTTGCTTTCCTGGATGACAGCACTTGCTTTTGGGTTTTTAGCAGGCTTTGCAGCCTGCAGCTGTTTTCTGGCAACTTTGGTTGAACACGGAGATGGCAAGCAAGCACACCTATAAGTAGGCCCCTTGGCTGATGGTTCTGATACTTGAGAGCTTGGAGCCACTTCCTTCCCGGACCCTACCTGAACTTGAGGTTTGTTTTCTTCCAGACTTGCTTTCCTGGATGACAGCACTTGCTTTTGGGTTTTTAGCAGGCTTTGCAGCCTGCAGCTGTTTTCTGGCAACTTTGGTTGATCCGTGTTCTTTGGTTCAGTAACTTCCTCAGGAGCTGATCTGGGTGGCGGGTGGGGAGGGGGAGTGGGAGGTCTGAACCTCAGCATTTCTAGCAAATAACAGGCAATCTTCATTCTTAATCTTCAGGCATAACACCTGAAGAAAACATCCAGTAGAGGAATGGATTGGAGTTGCTAAACACATTTGCAGTATTAGTTGTTTACCTTTACACTCGACACCAGTATGGAAGGAAAAATACCTGGTTCCTGTTACGTTATGAGAAAATGTTTGGTTCTAAACCCCTTCTGGAGTACCTATGTGCCTACATTTTTTAACTTCTAATTTGCAGTTTTTTTCAATGTCAAGAGTCTCAAATTCTGAATGATCTTAACAATCTGATCTTTTTTATTTCAGTCTATTATGCATTTAAATTATCTACCGGCAATGCATTTGAAGCTCCTTTAGTGGTTATGGCCAGATTAATGGATCCAGTTTTGATCAAGCCCCAATTTTCATTATGTAGGTTTATTAGGCAGATTGATTTGTTTCATGGTCCTTAAACTGTTATTTCTCCTGTTTTTTTCATAGATTGGGATTTAACTCACTGTCGCAAGATCCCTGCAAAAGATTAAATGTTTATCCAGGATATCTGCTGAAAAAGGGGCAGGGCCCATCACTTGTTTTAATGCCTCGAGGCTCATATTATTGTTGTATATGTATTTGATTGTACACTGCAGATGATTCTTGTTTGTAGTGTTCCCTGTTCCATTACATTTGCTGTCCCTAAGGAGTAATTCACTGCACACACTCTAAAGGGTAGTACTCGAAAGTAATTTGTAATCTTAGAAAGCCATGTATTTTGACCTGCCAGGTTTCATACATGGATTGAAGTCGTTATGGTTAACCGTTATCCATATTCGCCAACATGTATTAGGAGTTTTGGGTAAATGTGATGAGATTTGACAATGTTTTCGGAACTGAATTCATATATATACAATAATACTTAATCTCAGACGAGTAATGGACTTACTGCTGTCATTTGAGTTAGACTTATGAAGTTATTTGCAACCAGTAAATTTTGTTTGAATGCTTTTTTTTGACATCTTTTACTGTCGGCGTTTCCCTTGCTTGTGGAGGCAGTGGAGGGAAGAATGCTTAGTGACAGCATATCAGATTTTTCTTGATCATTGAAGCTTTTAACAGTGTTGTAGTTCTCTCACAGGGAACAGCTGATGATGTTGTTGATTGGTCCCATGGAAAAAGATTATGGGAACTAAGCAAAGAAAAGTATGAGCCTCTATGGATTAAAGGGGGTGGCCACTGCAATTTGGAGCTCTATCCTGAGTATATCCAACATATGCGCAGATTTATCAAAGCAATGGAAAATCTAGAGGCAGGAAATAATGCAGAAAACGGTCAGCAAAGGTACCAACAGACAAAATGTACCATGTGCTTGAAGTTCAGATGGAACATGTAATTTGCTCGATTGTTGGTGTTGAATTGTGTTCTCTCTTTTGACGAAGACAAAGAGAGGGCAGTTGAAGACTATTTCAGTCCCCTCATGGAAAGGGTATTGTAACTTTTACATGGAACTTTGTTTCTGCACAAATTGAACAACCTGGAAACATTAGCCGTCTTGCTTGTATTTCATCACTGATGGTTGATAGTTTATAAGTTTTACAATTTCTCATTTAAGGGATAACAGTCTGATGACTGTGCTGTCTTCTATTGTGGAATTGTGGGGTGAGCAATGCACCCCTACACTAATGATTTTACATATTACAGTTTGAAGTACAGGCAAATTTTCTCACTCAGGTGTCCTGTAAGGTATGTTAAAGCGATTCCTAGAACTTTTGAGCAAATATGGATGAATGAACTAGTTCTTTCAAAATGCGTCATGAATATGCATAGTACAAGGTGATATCTTGCATGCGTGCTGACCTTCTGTAATCATTAGACAGCCTCGGCTGGCTTCATTATTGAACATCAGATTGGAAAACTAACTTGCAGACTTGTCAGTTGTACTGCATTTTCCTTGTGGTAAAAGAAGTTTTTTGGTAATATTTGTTAAATATTGTTTGTCTACAAGAAATGACATTTGTGTACTCGATAAATGCAGAAATGCCCTATGGAGGCAGGAAGTTCATTTCTTTTTTATAAATTAATGACGATGAATATGTGAGTCAAGTCCTGGAAAACTCAGTTTGAGATGGTTTTACCAACTGTGAACACAGTGGACACAGATGGCCATTATGTCAAACTGATTTTTGATGAATTCTAGACGCCATGAAAATGATTATGCCTTGCAATTGAAGGAAGACTAAATGAATAAGAACACGTTCTATGGCTTCAAACATTATTTAATTTGGTAGTTTTTAACTCTTTCCAGAGAAAATGCCAGATAAAAACACAATTTTCTTCAAGTTTGAGAACTTCGGGTAGTCTTTTGCATTGACCTAAAAGGAGGTGGGTGATACATGCCTAAGTTATAAAGTAGTTTATGAAAGAGGAGCTACCAAGTGACTTTTATTTCTTGCCAATAACCTTGGCTTCGCATGCTTTAGCTCTCCATTACTGTGCATTAGTTTGAGTGCCCTTAGGTTGGACTTTCCCACCAGCTGGCCGGGGCCATTAAGATGGTCCACGCTCCCCATGATAACGATAGGGTTACAACAACTATGGAGGAGACTGCCACCCAAGAAAGCCCATAAGTTTGTTCCCGAGGTTTACCATTAGATAATGCTTATGTTCCTTTTGTTGATCATCCGGTTAAAATTTCTTTTGATGGATGTAAGGAAAAGCTTGTTCTGGATGCAACAACCATGCCTTTGTTGGTTATTTTGTTTGCTGCATCCTATGTGAGAACATGAGAGAACATGATCCGGGTTTGGATTTGAGAAGCCTTGGAGCCCTGATGTTGGCATATTGCAAGCATTAGATCTTCAACCAAGGGAATTTTTGCATCACAGATCTTGGATTTGTAGGGATACCTTAGTTTATGCTTGGTGGAGTGAGCACTTTTCAATTCAGGTTTCAACCCAACTGTGATACAATGTATTGATTGAGTTCTTGGGCTGACACAGTACTAGTGTTTCAAGAAAGGTTGGACCCAATGCTAACGTTTTCAAGAAAGGTTGGCCCAACATAGAAAAATCCTGTGTCATGAACCTAGAAGGGGTTTTCATCCTTGGCGCAATAAGCGAACCTGTGTTCAAGTTAATTTTCAGGGAGACTTGAAGGAGTTCATTGATATCCATGTTGGGGATCGAATCCGACACCAACATGTATGTCGTGTCATCTTGCCCAACATATGTTTCTTCTGCCTAGGCCAAAAGCACCGTATTGAGGACTGCTGTCGTTATTATTCAGTTGTTGAATCTCAAACTCCACTTCTTAGGGAGACTGGGCGCCTCCAACTTCTAATGCTAGCTAGGATTGCTGGACAATTCTGTTAAGGGAAAGGCTCCAATGTTAGTGGGCAGCCTCAAACCTACGCCCACTAAACTCCAAGTTCCGTGGGCGTAGCCTTTTAGTGCCGACAGAACTCTCACCCGCGATACTCTTCAAATGCGTGCTTGGTTTTCGTTGCGTCAGCTTAACCAACATGCAAAGGTGCAAACCCAACAACGCAAGTGTCTCCGAGGAAACTTAGGACCTTGCGTGACTTTTTCCACTGATTCTGATGCCAATATCCACTCCATATGGGGCATTGAATTAAGCGGATCATATGGATATCGCAGATGGAGCTGAAGATGGGCAGGTATTCGTTTCTTGTGTTGATTTGTGCATTGCTAAATCCATTTCCACTGTACTTACATTCGTTTTTACAGTGGGCATCTTTAAAACATTATGGTTAAAGTTGTGTTTAAAATTGAATTTAATAAAGATAATGAATTCGGATTCGTTTCTTGTGTTGAATTGTGCGTTGCTAAATCCATTTCCATTGGACTTGCACTCGTTTTTACAATGGGCATCTGTAAAGCTTTATGGTTAAAGTTGTGTTTAAAATTGAATTCAGTAAAAATGAATTTGAAGTATTAAAATATTTTTTCGAAAAACTCAAAACCTAATTATATATATAGAAGACAGGTGCTTACAATATTAGGAACTTGCAGGCCTGGAATTTGACGTGCCACAGAAAGGTTTTTTCATTTTTACACGCATTTGACATGTAAGTTTTTGATAAATAAGTTGGTAAAAAAATATTGGAAACGTCAATTTGACGTTTATGAATTTAGATAACCTGTCAAAATTTTTAATACCCATGTTAACTAGTAAAACTTAGCTAACAATCATTGGTCATTGTGTTGGGTCAGCTCCTGAGCTGTTCTTAGTTTCCAGTTAATAGAGGAACACATAAATGCTAGACATCTCTATTTCTGTGTTTGTGTATTGTATTTATTTATATTTTGTGTTTCTAATTGTATTATTAGTCTTCGGCTCCGAGCCTTCAACTTTTTCCAAGGTGAATCTCTAAAATTTTCTCCTTTAAAATTTGCTTAATTAGTAAATTCTATATAAATATTTTAATCATATTTATATATAATATAAGAAAATATTTTATTCACATTTATATATAATATTAAAAATAAATTGACACTCAGCAAAATTGGTTAAACCGTCAAATGACAGACACGAAAAACTTAAAACCGTCATTAAATTTTTATTGACAGGCACAAGAAAATTGAATTTCCAGGCCTGTTAGGAAGCAAACAATATTTTAGAAAAAATGTTATAAAAATTATAATTGTATTTTAGTATCTTAGCAAGTATCTAATGGAAGACAATGTGAATAAAAACTTTTCAGGTGTTTGTTAATGTATGTATTTGATTGGACCATGTAAATTAAATAACAAAGGTAACATGGTAATAATTCAAGAGTTTGAGCATGATTAATTAAAGATTTTTTTCACTAGTTTTGATGAAAGCCAAATATATGAAGAAGAAATTGCAAATTTGGAAAAAGAAGCTAAAAAATGTTGTGATATAAAAGTTGTAAATATGTTTAGAATATCTCATAAAAATAATTTTGATGATAAATTTCAAAATGTTATTATCATGATCCTAAAAGATCGTAAAGAAATTAGTGATAGATTTCTCCATTTCCTAATCTTATACTAGTTCAAACACCAATTACTTTTGTCAACGAAGATTGTATTGAATATGTTAATGAAGTTGAGATTGCATGCCCCTTGGTGTCATTAGAGGCATGGTGAATCAATAACCACAAATCCCAATCTCTGTTTTTTAATACATTTTGGTTTCATGCGTCATTCATAGATCCTTATTTTCTTAATCCATGTTGTATGTGTCACAATCTTCTAATTGCAAGAGGATGCTAAATATTCAAATTTCAAACTCTTCTACATAATCATATTGAAGATTACAATATTCTACTCCTAAGTGGATGAAGTCTAAAGTACAAAACATTTCTCAAAGGGGGAATTGTAGTGACTAGATTATGAATATTAATTATTATTGCATTGATATGTGGATTGTACAATCTAATGTGAGGTAGATGTGTAAGTAATGTTGATGTCATCATACATCGACCCATATAACATTGAGGAAAAACCACATTATTAAAGAGATATGAGGTTGATGTAATATAATGAAACAATAACCTTTTCGAGGAGGAGATGGTTGGTGGTTAGGGTTAACTAGCCGCTTTGCTCCTTGAGTCTGTGGGTCTCTTTGGGTTCCCATTCTCACTAATGCTTCTCATCTATTGTCAATCTTTGTTGGTTGCCAATCTATGGAGCTTCTCTTGTCGCTTCAATGAACATAGTTTGTTTCCTATTGGAGGTCTACCGAGGCATTTCTTTACTAGTAGAGTGATAGTTTTAGGGCCTTTGCTATTTCTTTAGGCTTGTCTTGTGGCGTGTGACTTTGCATTTGAGTGTACCAATGGGGTTTCATGTCAGTGGGTTAGGTTTTGGTGGTGTTTAGGTCTTCATGGGTTTCCTTTGGTCGTTCCCTTTCCTTGATGTCCTTACCTATTTTGAGTGGTATTTGGTTGGTTGGTGATGGGGGCAAAGTGTTTCTTCCTATTCTCTCTTAGCGGTTTTGGTAGGGCCTCTTAGGGTTTTGGCCCTATGCACTTCAACACGTCTTTGGTATCGGTGGTCTAGATAATTTTGTAATGACTCCATTTATTTTTATTTGTCACCTTAGTAGTTTCTTGATCACTTAGTTGTGTGTGGCTTTGGAGCTTGGTTTTCAATTTGTGTAGAAAGTTTTGGTATTAGTGTAGGTAGAATCGCATATGGTGGAGCCTCTAAAAGCTTCTTGGTGGTGCTCAAGGTCTTGTTTGTAGTTTTTGTTTTTGTGAATTCTAGTCTACACCATATGCACTTCAATGTATTTGCTATTTAGGTGTGATGTTTGCATTCCCCTTCGGTTTTGGCTTAAGTGCCCACAAATACCTTGCTAAATGTAATTTCACCCATTCTTCTCAAGTTAAAGGAAATTGTGATTTTTTTCTTGTAAAAAGTAATAATGAAACAATAACAATATCAATTATTTATATATTCCACACTAAATCACTCATTTTACACTCAACTAGGTGGATTGATTAACATTTTCCTAGAGAATACCCTGCCCTTTCTTGAATTTAGAAAAACTACAACAATCTTAATCTCGGATCTATTGATAGATTAGAGGGATCAAATCCCTCATTTTTTTGCACCATAAAAATTTCTACACCACAAGATTTGATTTATTTTGGCGCTTGATATATCTAGGGTTAAGATGGATCTACACTAATTATTATTACAATGAGACATGCTCATTCTTGTGAAAGTGTTCTATGATAATATATATAGTAAGCTTTCCCATTGTCATAGGTATTTAATTACAATGAAATAATTTATTTTTATGATAGTATTTAGTTAGCAAGGGTGTCTTTATACTTGGGGTGCTATTATAGTTATTGGGATAGGTTTCCCAATATCTTTGTTCTCTCTATTTGTGTGTCCTCTTTGAGTATCATTATACTTTGTTTCACACATTTATTTATTTTTTAATGTTTGCGTTACATTGACAACAAGGTGTTTACTAGGCAAACAAGGGTCGAGATTAATCCTTTTCATCCCACTTGGGAATAAACAAGTAGACTCAAATTTGGAAGACTTTACATCGTTGGGCATCTACAACTAGGGTTGACATGCTTTGGTCTTGAATCCATGACTTCCTGGAGTATCACAGTGGAGCAAAGGAGAGTGGCACACCAATTTAGATGCAAGCCTCAATCTACTTTGCCATACATTTATGCTTCAAATGGTTCCTCAGAACTAGTGACCTTTTGGCAATAGACCATTGAAGAGCTACTAGAGGCCAAGTAGTTGGTTTGTGGTGATTTAAACATGATGGAATCTCAAGAAGACAAAGGAGTCTTGCTCTTGCAACATTGGAGCTCTAAGGAGAAGAGATGCTTCATTCAATGCATGCTTCAATGTGGGTATGTATGATCCCAATGTTTACATGAAAAGTAATTCCTTGAATATGTAGTATACATGGTTGAATTTTAGTCGAGGTGAGGAAAAAGTCTTGAAACATATTGATTAGGCCATTTTGTTTCATTGAACCATCTTCTCTATTAATAAGTAAGGGCCAAACCCAAAACTACTCTTTGAGATCGTTGATATATATTTCTTGATATCATTTGGTGGGGGTCTCTCTATATAATACAAATGGTTCGGGACTAAATTCTCGATCCCATAGAAGTAAGGGATGGATTTTATGGTGGTATGATGTCCTCGCCAAGATTATTTCTCCTATTGTGGTAATAATTGCATGATTTCCAACTCTAAAATAGTTGTTGCAAATCTTGGGTTGTTTATCCTTTCACAAGTATTCACTTATCCTGAATAGTGAGTAATACTTACACCATTTTGTGGTCATGTTTATAATTGGTGTGATTACTTGACTATTGTTGGATACAAACATAACATTTCCATGTATAATATGTGCATGAACGGTTATTCTTACGGAAACTTTGACAGGGAGAACCAATTAGATATTGATGGTTATCCACACATTCATGGAAACATTGCAGGGTTCATAAGTAGTTGAAGGTGCTCATCGTTTTGTGCAAATTGTTCGTTTGAGAAATACTCCAATAACAAAGAGCTCTTTATGAAAAGGAAGACACCAATATATGTTGTGCATGCAATATGTAGCATGTCTATTGGTGATGAGTTATTAATAAACTTTAACTTTCGTAGATCATTAATCACTTGTCAAAGGTGGCTCGCATTGGGTCTACCTTTAGGCTTCTCCTTGTGGTGTAAGAAAAGATTATTGACTAATTATATTTTTGGATGTTCAATGGAATTAATGTAAATTTCTTACTTAATTTGACGTTTGTTTCTTAAAGTGGTTGATTGCATGTCTATTAGAATTTTTTTTCCATGCTTCTAATAAATGTTCGGTCTAATGTGTGAACATATTAAATGCATTAGGTTTACCAATATCATTGATTTAATGTTTAATATTTTTCCAATTAGGATCCAAAGGATGAGTTATGTGTATCATCCATTGTTGCACCTATGATGTCGATTCAAGAGAATGTTAAACAAGCACATCTTGGAGAGGAAGCATACCAAACATGGTTGGATCAACCACATATTCATTTTCCACTATGTCATGATTCACCAATTTAGAACATTTATGGTAGTGTTGGTTCTTCAAATGTCGGGGACAAAAACAATGATTTAGAAATTGGTATGGATTATTTCTTATGGGATGCCCATGTCTTGGAGGGAATGTTTTTAGATGCATTCTAAGAAGATGAGATCGGGGATGATCATGCTCATATCATTGATATCTTCTTCAAAAGTTCAAGATTTGCTTCCACCACACTTCTCTTTGAACATGGGTCAAAGTCTACACAATCAGGGGAAACCATGTTATTGTACAACTTGAAAGCAATGTATGGTAGGTTAGACATGTTTTTTCACACCAATAAGATGTTAAATTTTGTGAAGCATAGGATCATTAGCCTGCATGAATTCAAATGAGATGAGAATGTTGCAGAAGAGAGAGAAGAATTTAGCATAGACTGTTCAATTAATCTTGACAAAATTGCACACACATGGAGACAAAATTGGAACAATATGATTATATTCATGAATTAGTAAATAATATGGAATACACTGGTTGTACATATAGGAGAATTCGAATGCTAAAGATAGGATTCGAATCTATCAACTTAGTTTGACTCCAGAGCTAACTCAGTGTTGAAAAATGACCATTGGAGCTCACTAATGCAACTCCAGATAACTAACTTAGTCTACAATAAGTTAACTGATGAGGGTAGGTGAGAAAAGATGCCCACACTCCCTTCAATGATGCAAATTGACGCTAGGCTAACTAGTTGTGATCTAATTGATAGTAAGTAGAGCATAATTGAACATAACTGCTTACCTACCAAGGTCCATTGAAGGTGACTGCTGGTGGCACTCAGATTGGGTTCCTAAATTATGGGGATTGGTCCATGGGGCTCCTAAACTCATGCAATCATGTGCAATAAGTGGCAGATGTCCCCTAGGTGTGTTCCCCATGCACTAGTGGTGTGATGAATACCTCCTAAGCTAGGAAAATAGACAATTAGACTATGTGGTCAAAGGGATGATTAATAATAATCCTAACACTCCTTAATCTTGACTTTGGACAACTTGGGCCCTGGCAACTAAGACCAAAGGTCACCCATCAATCTAAATGCAAAAATAATAATAACTGCTTAATACAACCGAGGAAATGGGGAAAACCTCATGGGAAACCCCCCCCCCCCCCCTTAGAATAAGCAGGTAGAATCAGAATCAAGCTTCCATACTTAAGAGAAAAAAATTATTCTTGAGCAAAAACTTGTGAAAATATTGCTGCAATTTGCATCTCTATGGAGCAGTAATGCAAAATGATGGTTGTTGTGTGCACTAGTATCCTGGGACTGTGCATGTGAACTTTTCCATCTTCTTCCAATCTGATGATAGACAAGAGAATGAATGTTTCCTTTGTCTCTTCTTTATGGAGGAAGAGTGATATGATCCACTTTGTTATTCTGTGAATAGGGTTGTTAATCAATCCTTACCATCATGTAGCATCTCACTGGGAGCTTGTTGCACCTCTTTGAAGGACGTGAACTTGCTTGACATAGCACAAGGTTCTCTTCCTGAAACTGGGATCTTTTTCTCCTCATGTCAGATGGATTTCCAATCATGTTCCCAGCTGCCTCAATAACCTTTTTTGCCCATTTAGGCCTAGGATTAGGGAGTAGGGATTGGATTTGGATCTAGAACACTGTGAAGTTCATCTTTAATTTCATCAACTGATTCAACCGAGTCCTCTGCTTTGGATTCTGAATCTGACACACTAATGGAAACATTATCATATGTAAAAGGAGTAGATAGAATGGTTTTACCTCCCCTTCTGAATGGCGGGTGATATTGTACTGGATCTGAGTACGGCAAAAAGTGTGAGAATTCATATTCCTTTCATTAGAGGAAATTTCAACTCAAAATGGGCCTTTCAACCCTAATTCAAATTACATGTCATCATGTGTTAGCCAATGAAATTGCTTTAAATTTGAAATACTGTATAGGTCTTAAACAATTTTTAAATATAAATTTGGAGATAGGTATCATAAAAAAACCTACTTTTTTTGTTCGTATTTTCGACATATCTCCCTGTGTTTTTACTCAAATTTTGATCGAGAGAGCTTGTTGGATGCGGAATTAAATTCCGCATCCAACGAGTATCCACTTTGCATACTTTTGACGGACACCGCTACCCCCGAAACAAGAAATACTTGAAAATGTGATGATGATGTTGTCATCATCACGTTTCCCTTGCTCTTCCTTCTTCTCAATCATGCATTGCTTGCATTGCATGACCAATGCTTTGAATTTAGTAAAGAATTGGTGAATAGTTTCAAAGTTACTAGGCCATAGTGCTATCGGCTCATTCTCCTGGATATGGCCCCTCAGCTCATATTGTTTTCCAAACAAGGATTCGAGCTTATCCCATACTTCTTTCGGAGTTCTGAGTCCCTCAAGGTGGAACAACAACTCCTTGGATATGTGGATGCACATGAAGTCGAAGGTTTCATCAATCCTATTCATATGGTTTGATATTTCAATATACTGTTGGGGTTCGACCTCTCTACCCATTGTCATCCTGTACATACATTTTTTGCGCAAGGCAATTTTAATGTCTGCTCCCCATTCAAGGTAACTGAAAGGAGTAAGGATTCTATGAGTCAGAGTTGCTGAATTCTCCATTTCATAGCTGTATTGATCAACAAATCTTTAGAAATTATTTGAATGAACCTGTAAAACAACTCAATTTGAATTTATGTTAGCTCAAACACCCTTCACTTCGACATGGCACTTTTTATGAGTCCATCACACCTGGATCGACTTCTCTGGACGAATCCAGAGGGAGCAATGCAATTAGTCTAGGAATTATGTGGAAACTCAACTGTTTCTAGTGCAAGCATGGATACCCACTCTGATACCATGTTAAATTCTACAAAGCATATGATCATCAGCTTGCATGAATTCAAATGAGAAGATAATGTTGCAGAAGAGAGAGAAGAATTTATCATAGAATGTTCAATTAATCATGACAAAATTGCACACACATGGAGACAAAATTGGAATAATATGATTATATTCATGAATAAGTAAATAATATGGAATACAATGGTTGTACATATAGGAAAATTCAAATATACCAACTCAAACTGACTCCATATCTAACTCAGTGTGGAAAACTCACAACTGGAGCTCACTAATGCAAATTCGGATAACTAATTTAGTCTACAATCAGTTAACTGATGAGGGTAGTTGAGAAAAGGTGCCCACACTCCCTTCAATCATGAAAACTGGTGCTAGGCTAACTGATCGTGATCTAACTAATAACAACTTGATCATAACTAAACATCACTACTTACCTACCAAGTTCCATTGAAGGAGACTGATGGTGGCACTCAGAGTGGGTTCCTAAATTATAGGGATTGGTCCTCGGGGCTCCTAAACTCATGCAATCAGGCACAGTAAGTGGCAGATTCCCCCCATGCACTATTGGTGTGATTAAGACCTCCTAAGCTATTAAAATAGACAATTAGACTATGTGGTCAAAGGGAGGATTAATAATAATCCTAACATAAGATAACTAACCATTGAATCTTCTATATTTTAATGAATTTTGTAACACAATCAGTAGTGAAAAAGAATTTTATGCATTCTTAATTATCGTGTACATTTATCTTTTTCAATGTTTGGAAGTTAATTAAAAGATAGGATTCTTCTAAGTGATCGTGGCCTTCTCAGGATAACTATGGAGAGGCAAAGCAGTTGTTGAAGGGTTGGGTGTTGAGTACATATCATATCATGTTTGTTTGAATGATTGTATTTTTTTTTATAGAGGAGAATACAGACACAAATAGATATGACTAAAATGTGGGAAAAGGCACATGGTCCTCTTCGTAAGATATTGAGGCACATGCCTATAATTCCAATGATTCAAAGGACATTTTGTTGTAAATAATGAGTCATGTTGTAGGCCTGGTGGCACGCCTCACATAGATGTGAGCCAAAAGTTATGCATTTTCGATGCCATGAAGCATTTATAGGACACATGGGCCAATAAATTTAGAGATGAAACACAAAACCTTTGATTGAGCATAACCATGGATGGAGTTAACCCATATTCCCTCCAAAACACCAACTATTTTGTTTGTCTAGTGGTAGTGTTCAATAAGAATACCCCCCAATGGTTGTATGTGAATAATGGACATCTTATGTTAGCTATCATCGTTCTTGGTAGAAGACACGTGAAGAGAATGAATGCCTACCTCCAACCATTGATCAATGAACTAAAGAAATTATGGGAAGGTATACTAGTATATGCATGATCGATCCTAGTGGAGGGATTTTCTATGTTGTATGGCATATGTACGTACACAATGCTTATCTACGACTAGGAGTTTTCTTTGATAAGTATGTTGCTTGATTTGTTTATATCTATTACATTATTTGACATACTTAATTTGGTGCGACTATCTTCTTTGGAGTTGACATGTATTCTATACAATAACATTGCATGATTGCAACAAAACGGTATTATGGATGTTTTGGGAATATGTGTAATATTCACTCCTAACCATGTACCAACCCACTATGTTTGTAGTTGGGGTCCTTAATGGGATAACCTTTTGGTAGTTAGGTCTACTTATTATATTTTATTGCATTTTAGAGTAAGTCAACCTAATATCCTTCTTAGGGATAGAGATTTAACCCTAGTGGAGTGGTATAAATACATCACCTCACTCATTTATAATATTATCCCATTCAACTGAACTCATTCATTCTTTTTCTTAAGTACACTCGTATTATTTCACTATACTTATGATGGTTCTCTTTTGGTTATGGTTAAATTATCTTAATGATGTTACACTATGTGAACATCTTCTTGTGATTTATGGTAAATGTTGTTATATTTCTACAATTTCTTCTAATTGGATTAGGTTTTGTTATAGAGATCACCATAGATCTACCATCTCTCGTGATTTTAAAAAAATGTAATTTTTTTGGATCTTCTATAAATGCTAGGTGGTTTGATGACCTATGAAAGCCAACATACCATTGCTTGAGGATATTTCTCATAAAAGATATCCCTTATAGAAGAGAAAAATGTTAGATGTACATTGTCGAGAGTCATCCTCCATTAGATTTGTTGTGTCAAGTCTGGAACTTATATTGTATTAAGTTCATATCCTCTCCATGAGAATTGTTGTGTCATGTACGGAACTTATGTTGTATTAAGTTAAAGAGCTTGTGGTCTATCAAGCTAGGACCTTGATCAAGTCCTATTTGGGAGAGATGCTTGTACTAGGATATTATGGTTAAGATCATGACCTTATGTTAAGGTTCGAGACTTGCGTTGTATCAAGTCCGGAACTTATGGTGTATTAAGTTCACATGACTTATGTTGTATTAAGTCTCTAGGATATACTACGTGATGTATGACTAGTCATGGTCAATGGGTGCTACACGTCTCCTTTAGGGATTAGATACCCCTAGAGTGATTTAATTTAGCATGGGACTATATGGCATAGGGTAATACATATGATCATAGCTTCAAAACAATTCTTATGAGTATGCTATGATATAGAATTCATGAAAACACATACGAACCATGCAAAGAAAATTAATATGAGCATAGAGATAAAGAGAGAATTCGAATTGCCCATGTATGCCTCCAAGTAAACTCAAATTATTAAGACATCAGTTGAGTCTTAGTTGTGATAAAACAAGTTCAGTTAATTAAGGAATCAACTCCTTAACTTATGCAAGTGGTTATTGAAGATGACATTGATGCAGAAACACTAGTTACATTCAGTTTTGTTCAGTTCCATTTAGTTACATGTAGTTCCATTATGTCCAGTTCATTTCATTTAGTTAACAACTCAGTTAAAGATAGTTAAACTCAATGAATTAATGGAGGGCGCATATCTTCCCTGTGGGAGATGATTATGGAGTGCCAACTTGGCACTAAGTTAGTGAGGGCGCATGGTTGAAGATAAAACATTGTTCTCAGTATTAACTACTTACTGAAGCATGCAAATATTCACTACATTCCTTGTATGACCTAATTTGACTTGTTATTAAAGTGTTATGCACTTGGAAAGATCTGTACAATGTTCCATTTGATCTCTACTCTCTTGTGCTCTCGAAAAACAATCTGCTATTGTGTTGTAATCATTCTCTGTCGATTATCAATCATACTCTAAGATTGTTTGCTAAGTTTTTTATCCTCCGAATCAATAAAGGGTTTTCCTAGGGTATATCCTGTGTTCTAATGTTTGATTTAATTATGTCTTTGGGTTATTAATGAGAACTATCTGCACTGTAATTGTGGATTAAAGTTTTAAAGTTCAACAATCTCCATTTTTTCTCAAACACTAACATGGTATTAGAGCAAGGGCATGCAAGAGCTTAGTTTGCACAAACAACTAAAGCCCACACAGATCTTGAAGTATTGAGCAAAGAGCTTGGAGCCATGGCATCGATCTCCGTCCAACCAGAACACTGAATTGAAGGTGCTCCCAACTTCAACACATGAAAATCAAGGTTGTTAATAATTCTTGAGGGGTATGTTCTAGATGTCTACGTGACCTTAGTCAATGAGGAGTATTTATCCAACGTAGGGCGAATTAAAGAGCAAGTCAATATGCACCATTTTCGTCACTTTTCAGGAGACAAATTTCATGGAGATGTTATGATCAATATGCAAGGAATCAGACAAAACGATTGAAAACCCACTTCTCAAATGGGATGATTTAGCTAATTATTGAAAATATTTCAAAAATTCACAAATTTTTGAGATATATGATCATGTATTTGAAGATGAAATGATCAGAATTCATGTTATGGTTGTTTTCCCAAAGCAGACGAATTGATGGAATAACCCCAAGATCTGTGGTTTGGATATTATCATTATTCAATGGACATTGTGTATAATGAGAGCCTCATAGAGTTGATATCTCATCCGAATAAGAGGATGATCATTGGAAGAAGTATTTCTTGAAGAAGAACATTCATTCCGGGTTACATGGGATCCAGTTTCTCCATCCTGAGATTCACTACCTCTTGCATGCACTCAAATTTGCAAAGAGATGAAGACCAAGAGATTCCAGTAATCTCCACAAGGAAGCAAAGATAAAGGGGGAGCATGCAAAACAATAAAAGATAAGTACCCGATTTTTAAAGTATATGTTATTTAGATCTATATGTTTTTGAATGTTTCAATTACAGTCATATAGAGATTCGTATTCCCGAGATTAGGAATAGTGAGCATATGTGTTGATTGTCTTTCCTTTATTGACAAATAACAAAATTCATAATATATGAATATAGAGCTGCATGATTGTTCATAAGATATGAATATATAGCCGCATGATTGTTCATAAGATATGAATATAGAGCATGCATGATTGTTTTATAAAATATGAATATAGAGTTGCATGATTGTTTCATAAAGATATGAATATAGAGCATGCTTGATTGTTTTATAAAATATGAATATAGAGTTGCATGATTGTTCATAAGATATGGATATAGAGCATGCATGATTGTTTTATAAAATATGAATATAGAGCTTCATGATTGTTCATAAAAAACGAATATAGAGCATGCATGATTGTTTTATAAAAGATCAATATAGAGTTGCATGATTGTTTCATAAACATATGAATATAGAGCATGCATGATTGTTTTATAAAATATGAATATAGCGTTGCATGATTGTTCATAAGATATGAGTATGAGCATGCATGATTGTTTTATAAAATATGAATATAGAGCTGCATGATTATTCATAAGATATGAATATAGAGCATGCATGATTGTTTCATAAAGCTATGAATATAGAGCTGCATGATTGATTCATGAGATATGAATGTTGGGATGCAGGATTATTTGATGAAATCAGATTTGGTTTCATTACAATCTATATTCCTGGGATTAGGAATGATGTTATGGTATAAACATGATTAAAAGCACATGTTACAATCTTTCTATTTTATTGGTAAATAAGAAAAATCATGTTAAGAAGAATAAGGGTTTGCATAAATCTTCATGAGATCTAAATATAAGACTACACAACATTACATGAAATATGAATGGGGTTATGTCGAAACATTGATTTAATGTGTGCATAACTATATGAACAACTGCAAATACATTGAGGTATTCATGTGATTAAAATTCGTGAGATATGATTATACTAAAACATTGGTTAAAATGTTTTGCATGTCAGTATGTGTTGTTTGTCATTTTATTGAAATGACTGGATGATGCAAGGTTGTTAATAACTTGATTGAATTTTGCTTGTAGGGAAAATATACGTGTCCTGAACTACAAGAAGAATGGCATGTATTGAATGAAGAGAAATTCCAATGGCTGATCCTAAAAGAGAACGAGATGCTGTGAAGTAAGAAGCTTTTGGTAGCAGATCGAGAGATTCCTATGTATTAGGAAGAAGTCGGAATAGAATCTCTAATCCTATTTTGAGAGATGTTAAGACTCTTGAAGATAATTAAATTATCTTATTTACATTCATGTGTCGAGAAGATATTCATACATAGATGAGCATGAAGTCTATGTGATGGAGGACCCATATTATGTTCTCACATCCTGATGGTGAGAGGGAGTAGCTATATTCGCTAGCTCCTAAAGAAACTAGTAAAATTGGTTGATGTATCTTCTGTTAAGAGGAGACATGCATGATGCTCATATTCAAAAGGAAGCTGAGAACTGTATTCAAGAATATTGTTATGATTGTTATGATTAGTGGTGTGGTAGTCACTAGACAAAAAATTTCCTCAGTTAAGGAAAATGTGCAGTAAAAGAACCTGAAGAGTTTCAAGATGATGGACTGTAAATCCATGGCCACACATATGAAGATAAATATGAAATTTAATAATTCTTATTTCATATTTGGAGGATATCAAGCCAGTTGAGATGTATTTGGTTATTCACAGGTCCTAGGATCTATTATATGCTTTGCAGTCTGTGCATAGACATGTACAACAAACATGTGTTGTGGTACCTACTTGGTACAAGTGTATGTGGACTCGGATATGTTTTGGTCAGTGAAATCGAGTTTAATATATATATGAAATATGATTAGTATAGTGATCGAGGAAAGATCACATATGTTGCTCTAGATAAAACATATTGTAAATCAACAAATATTTATGAGGTTCCTAGTCAGTTATATTTGAGACATGGTACATATCCACAGATGAGCAACATTGCCAACATTTTTACTAAGCCTCTGTCTTGGACAAGCTTGTTATAGTACATACGAGCTCCCCTAGTTGAAGAGGGAGTATTGATGTGTCTTCACAGACAATAGCAGATAAAGTCCCAACTAGTTAGTCATGGTACATGACTCAGGAATCTAGGGGATGTGATACCTTGTGGAGAGAATCGACATGAGAAAAGACATGGTAAAAATATCAAATACTATTGATACTCAAGAAGAGTTATAGTATGGACTATCAAAGAAATAGTTAAACCTCTCGGAGAGGTAGTTGGGGTGCTGCAATATAAAGAGAAGAATCACTCAGAAAGTGATCAGGCCTTGAAGAACATCACAAAGAATGACAAGATCACAGATAACTTCTCCAGATAGCAGAAGATTCAACAAGTCA
>LPNX010495894.1:244411-328826 GCA_001517045.1 Pseudotsuga menziesii | reverse complement strand
GTAAATGGCTTTAACTAAACAGTGTTTAACGATTGTGTTAACATACAGTTATGCTTTTTAAAAGTTTTAAATTTTTTGAAAAATTTGGGGTTTTGACATCAACAAATGTTGAAGAGTGAAAGAAAATATAAGACTTTCTTTCTGCATAATTTTACACATTTGTTGTATAATGTTTCTAGTTTAGAGAAACTTTATTCTGGATTGGAGCCAAATGATGCTACTATGTGTAAGTAGCTTGTTGGTCTTTGAGCAGACCTGTTGTATCTTATGCTTGTTACTAAGAATATGTTTGAGTACCTTTTGATGTACATTATAATAGGCTCATTATTACATTGCAGACCTATTATATGATTGTGCTATCCAGCTATTGTTTTAGCCTGAGATAAGCGTTGTAATTTGCGGCTAGTACTACAAACGCTAAGTGTATTGCGACTAATAATATAGAAGCAAGATGTATGTCTGAGAGTACTTCAGAAGAAAAATGTGTTTTGCGGATATTACTACATACTGAGGAGTAGTGTAGCTTGGGAAGCTACCTACTAGGGTGAAATACTTGAGGCTACAGTTATTAGGTCTTAATAGTCAAGCTTTCTGAAATACCCTATATGGGTGTTATGATAAAACACATTTGAGATGAAGTTTTACTTCATTGAAGTCATGGTCATGTAAAATGAATTCCATTACATAGCTACTGATGAGCAAATTGCAAATTTGTGACAAGCCTTTTTCTATGACAAAGTTATGACACTTTCGAGATAAGGTTGGTGTGGCAGTAAATTCCTAGTATGACGAAGAATGTCTCCCTCGTTGAGAGGGAGTGTTAGATGTACAACATCGGGATTCATCCTACACGAGACTTGTTGTGTCAAGTCTGGAAATTATGTTGTATTAATTTCAGATCCTCTCCATGAGACTTGTTGTACCAAGTCCAGAAACTATGTTGTATTAAGTTCACTAACTTATTGTGTTAAGTTAAATAGCATGTGTTGTATCAAGCTAGGACCTTTATCAACTCCTATTTGGGAGATATGCTTGTACTAGGATCTTACGGTTAAGATCATGACCTTATGCTAAGGTTTGAAGGCTTGTGTTGTATTAAGTTTGAAACTTATGGTGTGTTAAGTTCACATGACTTATGTTGTATTAAGTCTCGAGAATATACTATGTGATGTATGGCTATTCATGGTCAATAAGTGCTACAAGTATCCTTTAGGGATTAACTATCCCTAGAGTGATTTAATTTAGCATGTGACTATATGGGGTAATACATATGATCATCGGTTCAGAACAATTCTTATGAGTATGATATGTTATAGAATTAATGAAAACACATATTGACCATGCAGAGAAAATTAATATGAGTACAGAGATAGAGAGAGAATTCGAATTGCCCATGTATGCATCCAAGTGAACTCGAATTAATAAGACATCAGTTGAGTATTAGTTGTGATAAAACAAGTTCAATTAATTAAGGAATCAAATCCTTAATTTATGCAAGTGGTTGTTGAATATGACACTGATGGAGAAGCACTAGTTACATTCAATTCTATTCAGTTACATTCAGTTTTGTTCAGTTCCATTCAGTTACATGCAGTTCCATTAAGTTTAGTTCAGTTCATTGAGTGAACAACTCAGTTAGAGACAGTTAAACTTAGTGAATTAATGGAGGGCACATATCTTCCTTGTGGGAGAGAATTATGGAGTGCCAACTTGGAACCAAGTCAGTGAGGGCACATGGTTGAAGATAAAACATTGTTCTCAGTGTTAACTACTTATTGAAACATTCAAATCTTCGCTACCTTCCTTGTATGACCTAATTTGACTTGTTATTAAAGTGCTATGCACTTTGAAAGATCAATGCAGTGTTCCATTTGATCTCTACTCTCTTGTGCTCTCGAAAAAGAAATCTTCTATTGTGTTGTAATAATTCTCTGTCGATTATCAATCATACGCTAAGATTGTTTGCTGGGTTTTTTATCCTCCAAATCGGTGGAGGGTTTTCCCAGGGTATATCCTGTGTTATATGGTTTGATTTATTTATGTCTTTGGATTATTGATGAGATCTATCTACAGTGAAATTGTGTATTAAAGTTTTAAAGTTCAAGAATCTCCATTTTTTCTCAAACACTAACAAAAGATTCACTTTCAATGGTAAACAAGAGGGAACCTAGAGACTTGAAACAATGACAGTGCTGAATTGGATTAGGCCATATGAAATAGAGAAGGAAATTGTAGAAATTTTTAATTCAAATGGGATACCTATGTTTGATAATCCTGAATTTTTTGACATCGACTTTGAGAAAATGTCCATGGGGATGAAAAATAAATATGTATTTGATCCGAATACAGGAGGTGAGGAGGAGCTATGTTAACTCAACAATGGAACTCAGAAGCAATAAGAGAAAATAATATGCATAACAAGATTATAATACTATCTTGCGGTAGAAGAAGTCTTGCTAGGCCTTTATATAGCATTACAGCCGAGGGAGCTCATTAATGTGACTCTATCATTTAATAATATATCTAGCTAACTTTAGAAAACTAACTAGTGGGTTTAAGCGTGAACAAGAACCCCATACAATAAATGGGATGGCTAATCCCTTAGTTATCCCAATCCTCCCTATTGAAGTGGAAAGCATCCTTGCTTTCCTCCTCCCAGTTAAAGTGTGAGGACAGTGAAACCAAGTAGGAAAGGATTGATATTGAATTGTGCAACAAAATACTGAATACATTGAAGAGTGGGTTTGTGATGACTGAATAAGGTTACCACATAGACCATGGTGGGAGGGCACATCTCCAAATGAAACTGACCTAGATGCTTCTATGTAGTGCTGAGTTGAAGTAGGTGCCTACAGACCGGGGTGGGAGGGAACATCTCCAGAAAGAACCCAATCTAGATGATAATTAGATGATAATTAATTGGAAGCGTGAGAACTAAGTTGTGCCCATCTCTGAGCTGTGTTGAAGGCTAATATGAAGAGATAAAGCTATATTTGACAACTTATTGTTGACCTGTGTGAACCAGTGCTTGACTGATTCCGAGAGAGAAAAACTGTTGAACTGTTGTTGCTGTTGAAAAATGAAGTTATGCAGAGTAGAATTGTGCACTATGGGGCTGTTGAAAACGTGGATGCCTATGTATAAAGAGGAGTGTTGGAAAATAATATGTTGTTAAAAAAAGGAACTGGGATAGGAAACCTGATGCGTGATGTAGAGCTATGGAGAAATACATGTTGATTTAGAAATTGTAACCCATGTGCTAGATTGAAATTGATGACTGTTGGATGAGAACCCTGGGCTGGAGGAACCATGTTGCATCCAATGTGGAAGAAGGAAAAGGAGGAAAATCCAATGGAAGATGATGGATGAGAGGCCTGAGTGAATTTGTGAAGAAATTCAATGTTGTTGGAGTTACAAACTGTGTATTGCTGTTAAAAAAACACCTCTTGAAATGATATGTACTAATAGAGAAAGCTTCTATGCATTGAGGTGAAGATGATGATAGAGCTGAGATAGAACCATTGGTGGATTTGCACCCATGGTGTGTGCTCGGCAAACAACTAGAAGCCAACTCTATCGGTAAAATAAGGATTGGTGAAATTGGCTATGGTGGAGAGCGACTACAAGGGGAATTTGAGGGTTGTTGTTGGTCACGCAAGGGAGGGAGACACTGAGTTTTGAGCACAAGAAAAGAGATAGGGAAGAGGGGTGCTGTATCAGCGAGTGAAGGTTAAAAAATAAAATAAAATAAAAATGTACATGTTGGTGAGAGGAGGGAAGTTGAAGAGAGAGTCAATCTTGAGTTGGGATTGGTGGTTTGTTAATGGGGATTGAAGCTGCAAAATAAAATAATATGAATTAGGGTTTAGAAGACAAAGTGGCTACGACGTAAGGAATATCGTTAGAACATTAAACCTGAGTGGCGAGTAGAGTAGGTGCATTGCTAGAGAGATCCTTAATAGAAGAATGCAGTTGATTTATGTAAATCAGATATGAAGGTGTGAGGCCCACACTCTTAGTGAGTGGGGCACCTAAGGTGGGTAGGAAGGGTGAGAAAGGAATGTGTCTAAGGTTACCACTTGAACTGAGGCATGCAACTACAATTGGGATGGAATGGACATGAGGGATGAGTAGAGTAGATATGGAGAGATGGAAGTTGAGCTAGAGTGAGATGATTAGAGAGTGCAATGACATGAAAGTGAATGAGGAAGCATATTTGAGCAAAGAGAAAAACTAGAGCTGGGTGATAAGGAAAAGAAAGAGATGCGCATAGAAGGAATATCTAAAATTGGTGTAGTGTAGAGATTGAGAGAATGTAGGGATTTTGTTGCAGTTGTGGAAAAAACAAAATGGTGGCATGAGATGGTATATAGAAGAAGGCATGAGGGAGGTACAAATTTTAATCAGAGAACAAGAAATAAATTGTAGGGCTAGGGCGAAAGTAGGGTTAGGGATAAATGATGCAAAGGAAGGAGGCGACTGAATGTGGGAGCTGTGAAAGTTGCATCTATGAGAGAGGAAGCGAGGGGTTTTTGAATGTTGAGAAAGAGGAGGGAATAGGCCATGGAGAATGGTACTAGAGTTGTGAGGTGAGTAGGGGGGAAGAGGCATATAGATAAAAATGGCGGCAGATGCTGAAAAGAAAGGGTAGGGTTTCCTGCTGTGAGCATATAGTAGGCTAGGGTTTAAATAGTAAAGAGATATCAAGGAACGCGAGAGATAGGAATCCAAGTTGGGGTAGCCAGTTCCTACACAAGATGAGGGCCAAGAGAATGAGCAACAAAGAAAATCGAGTTCAAGGTGCAAGGTTAAAAAATGCCCTCAGAAAACAAATGAGACTATCACCAAACCAAAAATGTTTACGTCTCGGAGTGGAACTTGCTTTGATATTATTTGATCCGAATATGAGAGGTGAGGAGGAGCCTCACCTTCCAGCTATGTTAATTCAACAATGGAACTTAGAATCAATAAGAGAAAACAATATGCATCACAAGATCAAAATACTAACTTGCGGTAGAAGAAGGCTTGCTAGGAATTTATATAGCATTACATCAGAGGGATATCATTAATGTGACTCTATTATTTAATAATATATCTAGGTAACTTTAGATAACTAATTTGTGGGTTCAAGTGTAAACAAAAACCCCATACAATAAATGGGATGACTAATCCCTTACTCAACCCAGTATTTTATGAGCTTCCAAATTGGGAGCATCAAGGTTCCCACTTACTATATCCCATGCATATATTTATTTATTTTTTATCTTTTTTTGTAGAGGAGCATGTTTCATCAATTTAAAAGTGACACATTTGGAGTTGGGAAATATCGTATTACTTCAGTTTTTTTTACTAGGGGATTTGGAAATTGGGGTAGGGCTTGTACTCGTGTGACAAAAGGTCCATTACCATTCGCTACCACTATAGCCCTAGGTGCACCCACACAACCCCCCAACATGGGGCATGGGATAGCAAAGGTTTGAACCTATGACGTTGCAAGGAGTGCCTTAAGAATACACTCTATCACTAGTTGGTCTACACCCTTGGGGGCTTGTTGTATTACTTTAAATACTAAAAGCGAGATAATTTGGCCAAAAAATGTAAGTAGAGGAGAGTTAGTCCCTCTAGATTTTTTAACAAAGGTGGTGTCCCTTGTATTTTGAAGAAAGATGACATGTCTCTAGCGAAGGATGTTATATTGGGTGTGGAGGCACCTTTCTTATACAAGTCAACACTAAGACACTACTTCACCATAGAAGGAAATTTGTTGTGGTTGAAATCACATGACAATCCTAACCTTCTAAAGATATGTATGTGGACACATGTTTCTTTTTAGGTAATGTAGGTTATATGGTATGCACTCACATTATAATTATGCCAATTAATTTTCTATGCGTTTATTTTGAATTACCATTATCCTTTTCTAATGTGTTTTTGTGTGAATGATGACTTCCTTGAGGACCTATGACACACCATATTTAAATTATCTACATTCGGTTGGACTTATCATGGTGGCATCTAGAAATAGTTGGGATTTTGTGTATGTTTGAGAAGGTACTACCCACATGTTTTATGGAGTTGTGGGTCCATCTAATTCACTTAGTTATTGAGGTCGAATTAGACAAGCTGTCATGCTACTCTTTTGTTGATTCACATTGCTTACTAGAATGCAAATTATATTGTTGGGTGTTGTTATTGAAGAGGTACATAAAAAAGTGGAAGGGTTTTGTTTGATAAAGGAAAAAACCCCAAGGGGTCTATGACATAGGGGCACATAATATATGAGTTGTTATGTTATGATAGTGATTACTTGAAGCAAACTGATGACACACTAGGCATAGTGTTTTGGGATGAACATCGAGGTGAGGAAAAAAGGGAAGGAGAGCTACTCCATACTAATATAAAAAGATAAGAATATGCCACCTGTCTTTTGTCATTTTGTTTATAGAGTTATTGTTTACAATGGACTTGATAATATCTATTTGATGTTATACTATTTGTTTTGATTTCATTAATATATTAGCAAATTAAAAAATGCATGCCATCAACATTTTTTTCTTTACAACATGTTTCCGCCTTTCACACACCTTGTGGGGGTTGGCATGGTAGAATTATTCAAGCCATTGGGTGCATCGTTGGGGGAAAGTATCTTGTTGAGATGTTGTCACTCAACACTCAACTCCTCCATCTAAGCCAACTCCTAGCAAATCCAAGGGGGGTAGACCCTATTAAAGATTCTAAGGTTTCTAAGCTAAGAAAAAAAAAGATGAGATTAGTCTAGCAGTTTGAAATGAATGATTATTGAAACAAGACTTGCCCAGAATTTAGATAACCTCAATAGCATACAATAATATATTCCATCAACAAAATATTCACTTAAATAAAAGTATGACCATTATAAGTAGTCGAGTGCCAATGGTGTCAAATAATGTTGTAAGAGAAATGTTGTGCAAGTGTAACTTGGTCAGTTTTAGTTATTATAGATGAAATAATTAGGGTAAAAGGGGATTCCCGATATACAATGAGGTATGGGGAATGTGCCCGAATTTAACATAAGCTACTCCTCACAAGAAGATGTGGGATAAATGGAGTCATAGGGGTGTGTCCAACACTACACCAAATGATGGTGTAGCCTAATGGGGCCCCACCGTCACTTTCTAGTTGTTCCCTCCTTCTCTGAAGAATTTTCCCACAAATGACAAACTTCGTGTACACCGAATTTCTGTATGTTTTCAAGGGATCGCTTTTATTAATGGTGATTTTTTTTTAGATATGAAACTTATTGAGTACACACTTTCGCTTTTGGTTACCCCAAATATTTGTTAGACACACTAGGCACACAGAGAGTGGGGGGGGGGTGAATCTGTGTGTGCAATCTTTATTACTTTTTCAATTTTAACAATCAACACCTAATTCATCAATGCATTATTCTACCATTTGCATAATCATTTCATAAACATCTATCACTTCATCATTTATAAATCATAAGCATATGAATCATGGAGTCATAACAAGAACCATAGCACAAGAGAACACAACACCATATCATTTTGTAATCTTTTTGTATTTGTTTTGGAATGACTACAACTGTGAGGTAAAATCAACACCTACTGATACAAAGAGCACCTGCTCTTCATCCAGGACCCTACCTGGTTTTCTCAGACCCTGCTAAGAGGGGTTTGAGGAGTCCAATCCTCAAGTGCAAGACACTACTTGTAGGCTTGATTCCAATCACTGATTGTCATCAATTTGCTGCTTATCTCTGCTCATCAATATCTACTGATCAACACTGCTTATCAATCTACTCATCAATACTGTTGCTCATCAATCTATGGTCAATCTCTATTGCTCATACTCTCTGCTCATCATCAACGTTGCTCATCATTTCTGCTCATCACATCAACTCTGTTATAACATTGCTTGGTCTGCTAATCAACACTGCTAGTTACTTCATCACAATGTGGCATAAGCCTCTTGTAAAAAGTCCTTTAGATTTCTCATTTGGGGTGTATTGATCTGTTGTAGAAGGCCTTACTCTTCTTCAAAACATGTCACTGTATCATTTACTGTATCATGTTACTTTTCTTTTTCTATCAACATCATGTTAAAAGCAATGTTGTTAGGTGCATCTCTGTCTAGTACACTTGTGTCACTGTCATGTCATATCAATTATGAATCTCACATTAACCATTTCCAAGCCAAGTACCGTCACTCTCTAATAAGTATTCGACAAGCCTTCCAAGTACCAACTTCTTTTCGAAAACAATTCTTCAACAACTCAGTAATCAAGCAACTAATGTTTATGAGTGGGTCTATAATTTCCCAGTCTCTTGTCAATCTTATCTTTGTTCTAATTTGAGAATTCTATCATAAGAACTCTAGTAATCCTGAGTGACCTTCCAACTTAGCCTAGCAATTGACATGTTCCAAAGCTTCAAGCAATGATGAATATACAAAACAATCACTTAGACTTTTGCCAAACCTTTTCTCCAAGAGCCATCATTAGAACAAAGTTTGGACTTGTTTTGATCACTATACAGAACGTTACTGCTGTCTCAAATCTTGAATACACAGAAGGATCCAAACTTCTCTGTGGGTAACCCAGTGATCATCTTTTTCACATTATGACATTTAAATATGACTGTCTTAATCAAGTACTGCAACTCTCCTTGCACTGCTACTGTCCTTAGAATGATACCCAAAAATTCAAGAGAAAATAACAAAAAAATTCAGACTTATAAACAATATATTAGACTTAAAAAATTATGTCTGTTGTTTGCTATATCAGGCTGCAACACTTTTTCTCTGTGGCTGCCATAGTACCCATGAATTTCATCAATGTAATGCCTCAGTTCAGCTGCTTATTTGGGCGAGTTAAGGATCAACACGTGGTTTTTGACAAAGGTTGGGTTGTCTTTACTATGCCATCGTCTTCACATTTTCATCAGGATCAGATCTGGCCTCACTGTTTTCAATTGTTCCTTGGATGCCCAAACAGAGGTAGGTATTGTAGAAGATGCATGCTTAATGAATTTAATTTTATATCTGCAATAAACATACATCTATACCCATGCTCTTTAAAAGAATAAAGTACTAGCATAATAGCCCAAATTGCATGCCTACTATAGCCCGAATTTCTGAACTTAAAAGAATCTCCAAATTAGACTTTATCTGCAGTAAGACCCTGTACACATGCCCACTGAGGCAATACCGAGATTAGATTAAGAGAGAGAGATCAAGACTGTCCTATTGCTTCTTGAATAACCAAAAAAAAATCTTTCTGTGTAAATTCGGACTGTTGCTGCCTTCGAATTTTCACAGTCAGCCTCAGTCAACCAAAGTCATCTGAAAAATCACAAAGCTGTCCTTTCATCTGAAATTTTTTGTGCGTAAAATGAGTGAGGGTGTTGGCCTATTTATATACATGTTTTCATGAATTTTTATTGGGTCGACATGTCAATTTTTTTTTTAATTTTAATTTAAAAAAAAATCTTTTGTTTGGTCGGCTACCCCTACAAGATGGTGTAAATTTGCCTTGTCATCTTCAAAAATTAATATCTCATCAACCATGAGGAACCACGTGACGTGCTACCTACTATTGGAAATTGCATGATAAGGGCTATCTCCCCATGATGTGTTTATTTGCAATCCCATGGTCCAATACCCCTAAAATATTCAATTTGTTCAGGATGTCAAAGACTTTGAATTGTCAATCTTCTTACCATTAGGGTGTCATGTCTTTTTATTATTTTATCCACCACATCATCATATGGCTTCTTTATCAAGAAAGGGCTTTCATAGGCTTCTTTAATTGCCTCAATTACCACACTAGGAGACCCCCAAGGGTCAAGATCCAACATGATATTACTTGTGGGATAGATAGGTCTTCTCCTTGGGTACCATGACACCATCAGATCATAAATGAACATAGAATGGGTCATTAATGCTTCTCCAAGCCATCTAGGGCTTCTCCATCATCTACCAAGGCTTTAGGACCATCTCCAGAGTCTTCAATGTCTTCAACAAGGTGTCGCCTTCAAGATCCAATCTTGTGGGTACAGGGATCTTGTCAACTAGGTGCAAGGTGCTTCAAGACACAAACCCACTTTGTAAGGGATCTAAGGCACTGTAAGGTGCAAACCCACTCTGTAAGGGGTCAAGCAACTGCAGGTGAGACTTGGTGGCATCAATGAAATCTTGTGGGAACACTACAAGTCCATGTTGGCATTAATGACAATTTCATCAGAAATATCCCCCTTTGTCATTGATGACAACAATTAATGCTCCCCCCATGAGCATGCTCCCATTTTTTCATTATCTCTCCCTTTGTCTTCATATCTCCCCCTTTGGCACCAATGGAAAAAGGTGACTACATATTGGCATCTAAAGGTACTGACCATTGATCATTGCTCCCCCTATCAATATGCATGATCCTAGGACCTGTGTGTATGCCTAGAGTAACCATACTTTCTCTTTTGAGTTCATCCTCCAGCTTCATGAACTCAAGTTGTGCTAAGGTCTTGTTGGCCTGATTTTCTGACCTGGACCAACTAAGGAGAAATAGTCCACACAAAGCGCTTAAAACAACTCTCGGTGTGTTTGGAATAACTAAATCTCGCAGGTTATGGTCTCCTGCTACCAGCTGAATTTATCTTCTTAAGGATAATATATAAAATTCAGCAAAATGTACTAAATTACTACTTAAAATAAATCCTAGAGTTAGTTTTCTAAGTTTAAGTTATCCTAAAGTGCTTTCTAAAGGAAAGTCTCCTGTTTTAGGGTTTTGTTTTTTGATATTTTAACTAAAAGATGATTTAAAACTTTAACAAACTAATCTAATTCTATTAACAGCTATTAAAATAAACTAAGCTAAAATATGAATTAAAATTAACTAACTATCCTATCTCAGCTGAGAGCAACTTGGAAAACTAAAACAATTATCAATTAATGATTTGAATTTAACAAAGATGTAAGTAATAATAATTTAAATGAAAATATTTAAATTATTATCCTAAAATCACTTTGTTGAATATGCACAACAACAAAACATAAAAATAGAGAACTACTATTATTTATTCTGTGATGCTCTATTAATTAATAACTAATTATTCAATACCGAATATTTGAATAGCAGGATTTTATTCATTCATGAAAACATTGTAGAAAATACAAATGAAATCAAGAATCAATACGAAATATATATATTACCAAACCTCAATTATCAATACAAATATCAATTAACAAAACTCAGTAATATTCTCAATCAAACATCAATATTGTGCAAACAGAGTATAATTTCAGATAATAAATACAATCATTTTTCCCAATAATATTAATAAATAAATACAATCATATCAAAGTACAATTGCATAAAAATATATGGTGAGAAAACAGTCTATCAAAATATATATATTAAGTTTTCAAAAATAGTAACAAGCAATGATACCAGTTTGAGAACTCCAGTCACAATCCTCCACGAAGGCAAAACTTCAGCAAAGAAATTAAAACGAGACACTGTAATTATATTTCTAATAAGTCTTTTCCTTCAATACTCCATCCGCCCTTTCTACACTGAGCTTACTATCTTATATAATCAGACTAGTAACTCCTTTCAGTTTCTGTGTAACAATATTCTAAAAATATCCCTTCAGTTTCTAACAACCACTACATAATAAAGACAAAAATTCTATCCCTATTCTGTTGCATCGAATTTCTTCAAAGAAGGTGCCTGGAAGATACGTTTTATCCTATAAAACAATAATGTCAATTGTATGACTGGCATGTATTAACTTCTGCCCAGTTGAATCGACCTATGACGTGGATGTCTTTAGTATCCAATTCTTCCAGAAGCACCAGCAAATGCCAACGACGAGCAAAAATAGTCTCCATTCTTTACAGCATACCAAGAATATGTACACTTGTAACAAATATTAATTTCTCATTAAAATCACGATAACAGGAAATAAAAATAAAATAATACTAATTGTAAGCATACCTGTAAAATCTACTATTTTTCAGGTGTGCTAATTAAAACATTTCATTACCTGTCAAAACTGAAATCATAATAACTAAGTATAGACTAAGTTGTTGCTATCCATAGCTTGATAGCTTTCCTGGCTTCTGACAGCTTGGCCCTGAGTTTCAAGATCTTTTCTTCATGGATTTTTTCATCTTTAAGTAATTTCTCATTAGTTGTAGCTAACAATTTCTTTTCTGCTTTGTATTTGTCCTTCTTGGATTTCATTTGTTGCCATCGATCTACCCACATAAGCAATTCATTTTTTTGCTGTTGTAACTCTGTTTTCAACCTGTCATGAGCTTCCTCAATGTCTTTTAACCGATCATCCTTATGTTGTTTCGAAAGATTGATCGACTGCTTCGCTGCTTTTAACGTTTCTGCTAGAGAATCTTCATCATTCAATGATGATTCAAATTGAGCTTGATGTTCAGATTGTGCTGGTAATGGGGAATTGTCTTTCACGAGTCTCTTAGGAGATACCACCACATCGTTGTGATTATTACTCTGTTCCTGTTTAAAGTCATTGATTGGGGTTTCACGAGGAGGAGATTCATCCTCGTTATCACTATCATCTTCAACAACAATGGGTTCACTACTCTATTCTATGGTTCTTGGAACCGAAAGACTAATCATACTCCTAGCAAGCCTTCGATTAAACGTCTCAGATTTTCTCATGCTCGGTTCAAGAGTTTTATTGTTATCGTTCAGATTTTTCCCTTTTACCTCATGCTTCTTTCTCTCCTCCATTACCTTAAAATACAAATCACCTGTTGATTTAGCAGAATGCGTCTGAACAACCATTTTACTTCCCTCTTCCACTTCGTTTTCTCTCTTGGATTGTTCAGGAGGGTTCGAAGTATAAAATTTCTCATTTTCAACTATGAGACAAAGCTTATCCAACCCCTCATGATCAGTCTCTTCTTTTACTTCTCCTTCACAAGGTCTTCTTCGTTTTGCACGAGTCTTAGGTAAGTAGGTAGGCCAAAATTGGGTTAACCCGAACTCATTTTCTTTTAAGAATTCATCCCATGTTTTTCCTATAGTAACTAATTGAGACTGAACTAACATTTTGATCAGGCCGTGATGGAAAATACTACGGTCTTGATTACCAATGGTACGCTAAACCATAACAACCATTTTATGCAAACGATGAAGTAGAAAGTAGGGTAGATTTAATTTCAAACCCTTAAGAGCCATTAAAATTATCAGATGATATAATTGGACATTTGAATACCGACGATCACAAGAGATGTACCTGGAAATGACTTCAAAAGGAGCACGCCATTGATTCCTCAAATATTTGATAGGAAAACTGAATTTGAGGTGTGCATCCTCCTTTGACAATGGAAGAAGGAATTGCTTAAACTTTTTCTTGTCAATTCGTGACCCTTTGAACCAACGTTCACCAGTCCGAGGCAACTTCGTATCTTTCGAAATAAACTCTTCATCTATGACTAGTTGTAAATCTCCTATCTGAGCAACATTTCCATCAAAAGACAATGCAAATCGTCTTGTAAATTCCTCATTGTGTCCACTGAAACCCCAAAAGAAGAGTTTCCAACCAATTTTCTCAAATAGGGCAAGAACTTCAGGGTCGACGTCTAACATTTTTGGACCAGAAAGCTCAAAACAACTTAAAGGAGCCATCTGTTCAACTATCAGTTCTTTCTGTGACAGAGGATTGAAAGGTGTTTTAAAGACTGAAGGAATAGGGATACGTGAATACACAGACATGTTATGAACCTTCACACGATTCTAGAGGAGCTAATGAGTAACCCTAGACTGGTTTCTATGCGTGAGAACTTCACCATCAAACCACCATAGGTATTCATCAAACAAATTGATGTGATTTGAAATCATTACAAGATATTCAAAATTAAAATTTTTCATGAATGTTATATGACTATCAGATAGAATGATGTTAATATGGACAGATCTGACTAAGATAATTATTACATATTAAAATCCTTATGAACAAATGTTATCAAATCAACAATTCGTATCTTGTACCATACACACGACTGTCAAATGTTTAATAGGCAAGGATTATACGTGGAAGGAAATCGTGCTACAAAACTAGATGATCTTAAGTTGTCATTACAAGCAATGATGTCTCCTAGGGTTTGGTAAATCCAACCAAGTGCCAAGATCAACTTTGGATAATAATTTAAATGCCCAAAACGATATTTATGCATGTAATAGATTCAAGGATAAAACAATATAGTTTTGAATGAATTCATAAAATCCAAATCATGATATAACCTATTGCAAAGTATGATCGGATGGAAAATTTATTAAAGACTAAACATTAGATCAAAAATCAATTACTATGATTATAACACAATGGACATTCGATATGATATATAAAAATAAACTTTAGCTATTTTGGGAAACATATATACACTCTCCACAGTTTGTAAAATGACATAGTATTAAAAGATAAAGTTTTATGTAAAAATATATTATTAGGGTTAACATAAAATATTTCAATTAATTTATCAACCTTAATCATATATAAATTACAAAAAACTAATGATGAATATTTTTTCAAAAGAAACCAATAAAACCAAATTGTAGCAAGTTCAAAATGCATTTTCATTTTAATCCAAAGAACTATTTAGCAGACTATAATTTAAATAATTTGAATCAATATATAATCAGATGTATTGATAATAATAAAAATTGATTATATATATAAAATTACAAGATTAACAACTGCTAATTTATTAAATTTATGAAAGTGTTTCCTAAATTTCTAATATAACCCTTAACTCTTCTTAGATTGAGAGTACCTTAAGAATCTAAGATTCTGAAGGCACTCTTCTATAATTTTTGTAATAAATAATAGAAGAGAATTGATCATTTTTATTCAGCAAAGCAGAAAAAATTGAGAAGGTTGTTGCCTGCCAACAAATGGCGATGACCTTGGCGAACTAGTTATCTTTGCTCATACAATTTTCAAATGATAGTATAAACAAAATCTTAAAATCTATTCAAAACAATAAAAAAAAATCTCAATCTAAGTAAAAACCATTATTTGATTTATATTCGCAAGTATAATTCAGAAATATCCCATCTTTGTAAATAAAAGTTTTGTTAAAGATAAACTTAAAAATATCCTAATAAAAACAAAGTAGTTATAGTAAAGACAATCTGCACCATCAGTATAAGATATAGGAATCTACTTCACTGATAAATTTCTAGAATTTGTTCCATGAATATAATGATTTTCCTATATATCTAGTTGTTTCAGGTGGTGTACTTGTTTTATTATTAGTGTTAGGATTCTGTCTAAACTGATTTCTAAAATATCCTCTAGAAGAGGAAGCTTCAGAATTAGTTTTTTTTAATCCTGCAACTTCATTAGTTAATGCCCGAATAACATTCTGTAACTCTGTACTTGTTTTATTATTAGTGTTAGGATTCTATCTAAACTGATTTCTAAAATATCCTCTAGAAGAGGAAGCTTCAGAATTAGTTTTTTTTAATCCTACAACTTCATTAGTTAATGCCCGAATAACATTCTGTAACTCTTCTACATCAAATGCCTTATCCTTTTCCGAATTAGGTCTTTCAATCTTCCTACGAGGAAAAGTATCAGCTTTTCCATTTCTATCTGGTTCATAGGACATAGAATCCTTCTCAACTTTAATGGATTCCTCAAAAGTTTCCACAAGAGTTGTTTTACCAGCTCTCTTAACAACCATCCCAAGATATTTTGGTAAGGATGAAGTATAATTTTCTATGATTATATCCTCGGGTGGTTGAGAAGCAACAAGAATTTTATTTTTTAACGTAAGAAATCTCTGATTAAAATCTTTAATTCTTTCTTTAGGTTCCATTTTAATCCGAGATAACTCAAGAGCTAAAAGAGCAGGTGTTTTATCCTCTCCAAATTTATATAAGAAAGCTTTATTGAATTCAGCCCAATTTGTGATTGATCCTTGGACTAAGGAAAAGTACCAAGTATATGCTTTCCCTTCAAAAGTTAAAGGGAACAACCGACAAACCATGTCTTCATGCTGAACGTTCATAGTTTGAACATCTAACATGAATTTATCTACATGCACCTCTGCGGGCTCTTTGTTATCTGGATTAAACTTTGAAAGAAGTTTATCTGAATGTTTGGGCAGTGGATGTTGTATACCAGGCACAGCTACAGTAGCTGTTCTCAACCAAGAAAGTTGTGGATTGGGTGGAGGATTAGGTGGAGGATTACCTCCTCCTCCTACAAGTATGTTTCCAGCCATAGGAATTCCCTCAGAATCTGAAGAACTCCCTGAATTAGATGACCTTGAACTATCAGATGGTGATTCTGGAGGAGAAGGTGGTTGATCAAAACCGCCTACAAAAGTCAATCTTCTAGCAGTTTCTCTATGATGACTTCTAACTTGATAACTTCGAGTTCTATCGGCTTCTGCTGAATCTTGAGTAATTATATTCAATTGAGGGTTACATCTTTGTTGTCTAGGTAGACCATAGTCTATTGGAGTTAAACCAAGTTGATGAGCATATGCTCTCGTAAGAATATGACGTGATTCTTCTAAAGTTTGAGTACTCTATTCAGGACTGAATGGAGATGTAATGTGGTCACGCTTAAGGATGCTCCTAACAGTTTCTATAAATGGTGATCTAATAACTTTGGATTGTAATGGAGGTTGCTGATTGGTTGAATATTTATCATTAGTTCTACCTGCCATTAATCATTAACATGCCCTCCTTCTAACGCCATTTGTTGGCCTGATTTTTTGACCTAGGCCAACTAAGGAGAAATAGTCCACACAAAGCGCTTAAAACAACCCTCGGTGTGTTTGAAATAACTAAATCTTGCAGGTTATGGTCTCCTGCTATTAGCTGAATTTATCTTCTTAAGGAGAATATATAAAATTCAGCAAAATGTACTAAATTACTGCTTAAAATAAATCCTAGAGTTAGTTTTCTAAGTTTAAGTTATCCTAAAGTGCTTTCTAAAGGAAAGTCTTCTGTTTTAGGGTTTTGTTTTTAAATATTTTAACTAAAAGACCATTTAAAACTTTAACAAATTAATCTAATTCTATTAACAGCTATTAAAATAAACTAAGCTAAAATATGAATTAAAATTAACTAACTATCCTATCTCAGCTGAGAGCAACTTGGAAAACTAAATCAATTATCAATTAATAATTTGAATTTAACAAAGAGGTAAGTAATATTAATTTAAATGAAAATATTTAAATTATTATCCTAAAATCACTTTGTTGAATATGCACAAAAACAGAACATAAAAATAGAGAACTACTATTATTTATTCTGTGATGCTCTATTAATTAAAAACTAATTATTCAATACCAAATATTTGAATAACAGGATTTTATTCATTCATGAAAACATTGTAGAAAATACAAATGAAATCAAGAATCAATACGAAATATATATATTACCAAATCTCAATTATCAATACAAATATCAATTAACAAAACTCAGTAATATTCTCAATCAAACATCAATATTGTGCAAACAGAGTATAATTTCAGATAATAAATACAATCATATCAAAGTACAATTGCATAAAAATATATGGTGAGAAAACAGTTTATCGAGATATATATATTAAGTTTTCAAAAATAGTAACAAGCAATGATACCAGTTTGAGAACTCTAGTCACAATCCTGCACGAAGGTAAAACTTCCGTAAAGAAATTAAAACCAGACACTGTAATTATATTTCTAATAAGTCTTTTCCTTCAATACTCCATCCACCCTTTCTACATTGAGCTTACTAGCTTATATAATTAGACTAGTAACTCCTTTCAGTTTATGTGTAACAATATTCTAAAAATATCCCTTCAATTTCTAACAACCACTACATAATAAAGACAAAAATTCTATCCCTATTCTGTTGCATCGAATTTCTTCAAAGAAGGTGCCTGGCAGATACGTTTTATCCTATGAAACAATAATGTCAATTATATGGCTGGCCTGTATTAACTTCTGCCCAGTTGAATCGACCTATGACGTGGTTGTCTTTAGTATCCAATTCTTCCAGAAGCACCAGCGAATGCCAACGACGAGCAAAAATAGTCTCCATTCTTTACAACATACCAACAATATGTACACCTATAACAAATATTAATTTCTCATTAAAATCATGATAACAGGAAATAAAAATAAAATAATACTAATTGTAAGCATACCTGTAAAATATACGATTTTTCAGGTGTGCTAATTAAAACATTTTATTACCTGTCAAAACTGAAATCATAATAACTAAATATAGACTAAGTTGTTGCTATCTGTAACTTGATAGCTTTCCTGGCTTCTGACAGCTTGGCCCTGAGTTTCAAGATCTTTTCTTCATGGATTTTTTCATCTTTAAGTAATTTCTCATTAGTTGCAGCTAACAATTTCTTTTCTGCTTTGTATTTGTCCTTCTTGGATTTCATTGTTGCCATCAGTCTACCCACATAAGCAATTCATTTTTTTGCTGTTGTAACTCTGTTTTCAACCTGTCATGAGCATCCTCAATGTCTTTTAACTGATCATCCTTATGTTGTTTCGAAAGCTTGATCGAATGCTTCGCTGCTTTTAACGTTTCTGTTAGAGAATCTTCATCATTCAATGATGATTCAAATCGAGCTTGATGTTCAGACTGTGCTGGTAATGGTGAATTGTCTTTCATGAGCCTCTTAGGAGATACCACCACATCGTTGTGATTATTACTCTGTTGCGGTTCAAAGTCATTAATTGGGGTTTCACGAGGAGGAGATTCATCCTCGTTATCACTATTATCTTCAACAACAATGGTTTCACTACTCTGTTCTATGGTTCTTGGAACATAAAGACTAATCATACTCCTAGTAAGCCTTCGATTAAGCGTCTCAGATTTTCTCATGCTCGGTTCAAGAGTTTTATTGTTATCGTTCAGATTTTTCCCTTTTACCTCATGCTTCTTTCTCTCCTCCATTACGTTAAAATACAAATCACTTGTTGATTTAGCAGAATGTGTCTGAACAACCATTTTACTTCCCTCTTCCACTTTGTTTTCTCTCTTGGATTGTTCAGGAGGGTTCAAAGTATAACATTTATCATTTTCAACTACCAGACAAAGCTTATCCAGCCCCTCATGATCAGTTATATGAACAGTCTCTTCTTTTACTTCTCCTTCACAACATCTTCTTCATTTTGCACGAGTCTTAGGTAAGTAGGTAGGCCAAAATTGGGTTAACCCAAACTCATTTTCTTTTAAGAATTCATCCCATGTTTTTCCTACTGTAACAAACTGATACTGAACTAACATTTTGATCAAGCCTCGATGGAAAAGACTACGGTCTTGATTAGCAATGGTACGCTGAACCATAACAGCCATTTTATGCAAACTATGAAGTAGAAAGTAGGGTAGATTTAATTTCAAACCTTTAAGAGCCATTAAAATTATCAGATGATATAATTGGACATTTGAATACCGACCATCACAAGAGATGTACCTAGAAATGACCTCAAAAGGATCAAGCCATTGATTCCTCAAATATTTTATAGGAAAACTTAATTTGAGGTGTGCATATTCCTTTGACAATGGAAGAAGGACCTACTTAAACTTTTTCTTGTCAATTCATGACACTTTGAACCAGCGTTCACCAGTCTGAGGCAGCTTCGTAGCTTTCGAAATAAACTCTTCATCTATGACTAGTTGTAAATCTCATATCTCAGCAACATTTCCATCAAAAGAAAATGCAAATCGTCTTGTAAGTTCCTCATTGTGTCCATTGCAACCCCAAAAGAAGAGTTTCCAACCAATTTTCCCAAATAGGGCAAGAACTTCAGGGTCGGCGTCTAACATTTCTGGACCAGAAAGCTCAAAACAACTTAAAGGAGCCATCTGTTCAACTATCAATTCTTTCTGTGACAGAGGATTGAAAGGGGTTGTAAAGACTGAAGGAATAGGGATACGTGAATACAGAGACATGTTATGAACCTTCACGCCATTCTAGAGGAGCTAATGAGTAACCCTAGACTGGTTTCTACCCGTGAGAATTTCACCATCAAACCACCGTAGGTATTCATCAAACAAATTGATGTGATATGAAATCATTACAAGATATTCGAAATTAAAAATTTTCATGAATGTTATATGACTATCAAATAGAATGATGTTAATATGGACAGATCTGACTAAGATAATTATTACATATTAAAATCCTTATGAACAGATGTTATCAAATCAACAATTCGTATCTTGTACCATACACATGACTGTCAAACGTTTAATAGGCAAGGATTATACATGGAAGGCAATCGTGCTACAAAACTAGATGATGTGAAGTTGTCATTACAAGCAATGATGTCTCATAAGGTTTCGTAAATCCAACCAAGTGCGAAGATCAACTTTGGATAATAATTTAAATCCCCAAAATGATATTTATGCATGTAATAGATTCAAGGATAAAATAATATAGTTTTGAATGAACTCATAAAATCCAAATTATCATATAACCTATTGCAATGTATTATCGGATGGAAAATTTATTAAAGACTAAACATTAGATCAAAAATCAATTACTATGATTATAACACAATGGACATTCGATATGATATATAAAAATAAACTTTAGCTATTTTAGGAAACATATATACACTTTCCACAATTTGTAAAATGACATAGTATTAAAAGATAAAGTTTTATGTAAAAATATATTATTAGGGTTAAAATAAAATATTTCAATTAATTCATCAACCCTAATCATATATAAATTACAAAAAACTAATGATGAATACTTTGTCAAAAGAAACCAATAAAACCAAATTGTAGCAAGTTCAAAATGCATTTTCATTTTAATCCAAAGAACTATTTAGCAGACTATAATTTAAATATCTTGAATCAATATATAATCAGATGTATTGATAATAATAAAAATTGATTATATATATATAAAATTACAAGATTAACAACTGCTAATTTATTAAATTTATGAAAGTGTTTCCTAAATTTCTAATATAACCGTTAACTCTTCTTAAATTGAAAGTACCTTTAGAATCGAAGATTCTGAAGGCACTCTTCTATAATTTTTGTAATAAATAATAGAAGAGAATTGATCATTTTTATTCAGCAAAGTAGAAAAAATTGAGAAGGTTGTTTCCTGCCAACAAATGACGACGACCTGAGCGAACCAGTTATCTCTACTCATACAATTTTCAAATGATAGTATAAACAAAATCTTAAAATCTATTCAAAACAATAAAAAAAAAAAATCTCAGTCTTAGTAAAAACCATTATCTAATTTATATTCGCAAGTATAATTCAGAGATATCCCATCTTTGTAAATAAAAGTTTTGTTAAAGATAAACTTAAAAATATCCTAATCAAAACAAAGTACTTATAGTAAATATAATCCTCACCATCAATATAAGATATAGGAATCTACTTCACTGATAAATTTCTAGAATTTGTTCCATGAATATAATGATTTTTCTTTTTTCATATTTTTTTATATTTTTATGGAAACAATTATTTTGACCGAAGACTACTATCTAGGAATGATAACCTGATGTGATAGTATCATTCATGAGATCTGCCTAGAATAAGCAAGTCGGCTCGTGATAAGACCTCTTGTCTCTTGATCTTTTAACCAAGAGCCATTACCCTGATGATCAGAAATGAAGTTATACTAGACAACACTGATGATCATAATTAGGCCGACTCGTGATGAGACCTCCTATTCTTCAATCAAAGTTATGTTTCACTTTATTGAGTTTGAAAGTTTATATTTTATAAAATAAGAGATCATTACCTAGCATGGTAATGTCAGTCACTAATATGACCAGAAAATGAATAAGTTGGCTCGTGATGAGACCCCCTATCTCTTGACCTTACGACCAAGAGCCATTATCAGTTTCCTAATAATGCCATGCCGAATATATTTATGATCCTGATCAGATCGGCTTATTACTAAGACCTTCCGTCTCTCATTTAAATTTTAGAATTTTATTGAATGGAACAGATCTAAATTTTTTCCAGATTGTAAATAACTTTAAAAGAAATGACTGATGGTAGAGATCCATAAATATTTTTTCAAAGTACAACTTTTGAAAAAGATATTAATTAGCCATCTTAACTATCAAAAGAAGATAGGAGAATGAGGGATAATCTGAACAATACTTACAAATATTTACAAACAATGAAATGTTCTTAATAGACTTAAGAAACTTTGATAATTCTGAACCAATTTTTAAAAGACTTAGTCTAATACCATAATTTTAAGCTAATGAGCAAATTGGGTTTAAAGCACAGGACTTATTTATTTATACATGTCCTCTCAACATCGTATGTACATTAGTGATTGATTATATTGAAACATATATACAGAGATTCGACAATCCTTGATACAAATGATTGATATGTTAATACTTGATTAAGAAAATCGAAAATAAGTTTCAAGAGTATTTTATATGGGTCAAATGATATGTGAATGTACATAAGAATCATGAATTTATCATAATTCTGTTTGATAATCAATTTTATAAAATTTTATGATAATACTATATACAGGAAGGTCTTAAAATTAAAATTAAATTATTTACAAACAGGAACTGATTTAAAAACAAGCTCATATACAAAATTATATACAAATTTAAGGGTCTAAAAAAGTCAACAAAAATATTTTTTTAAGATCAGTCCATTTACCGGAAATTTTTCGAACTGACCTTCTAGGGTTTGCAAACGAAAAGTGCTTGGACCTATCTTCTTAGCAATAACAAATGGGCCTAACCAAAATTTTTGAAACTTGGTATCATCTCCTTTCTCCTCATGGACTTTGTCCCATTTTAACACCAAGTCCCCCACCCAGAATTCTCGGTTTGAACTTGAGAATTGATCAAACTAGGACTTAACAATTTGTTGATGTTTTGTAAAATGTTGTTTTGACCTGTCTCTTTCCTCCTCTAGTTTTAATAAAGTGTTAATCCTTTTCTCCATAGCTGGACAATCTTCATCCTGAACAGACTGGGCTAACTGTAATGAAGGTAAAAATAAATTTGGTGGTAAAATAGCTTCAGTTCCATAAACCAGGAAAAGAGGTGAGTTACCTATTGCAACTTTAGGAGTTAATCTGTCTGCCCAAAGGGCATTAAACAACTCTGTATGCCAATCACGATGGTGAGCTGAAATAGTTCTTTTGAGAATTTTGAACAAATTTTTATTTGTTGATTCAGCTAAACCGTTTCCGTGTGGATGATAGTTAGCTGAATACCTAACCCTTATACCTTTCTCTAAAGCAAATTGAGTTAACTCAACTGATTAAAAATATGAGGCATTATAAAAAACAAGGGTATATGGAACACCAAATCTCGTTATGATAAAAGATTCTAAAAATAAGATAACCTGATTGGTGTTTACAACCCTTAAAGGTGCAACCTCTGCCCATCGGGTAAAATAATCAGTTGCAGTTATAATGTATTTTTGTTGCATAGAAGAATGGAGGGTTTATTGGTCCTACTATATCAATACCCCATTGCTGAAAAGGCCTTTCTACTGAAACAGGTTGTAAAGGAAAACCAGACTTCTTAACCCTACCTGCAGCAAGTTGACATTCTTGACATTTCCTGACAAAAGCATAAGAATCTCGAAATAAAGTGGGCCAATAATAGATAGCCCTGAGAATCTTATGTGCCGTAGTTTGTCCACCAAAATGACCACTTGCTGGTCCAAAATGTAATTCTTTCAAAATCACTTCTGTTTCATCTTTGTCTAGGCATCGAAGTAAAACACCATCTAAATTTCTCCTAAAAAGAATATTATCAATTAGTAAATAAAGAGAAGATTTCAGTTTAAGTGCTCTCATTTTCCTTGGTTCAAGGTAATTAGGAGCAGTTCCTGTTTCCAGAAGTGTCCTTAAATCTATGTACCAAGAATCATGTGGTGGAGGATAAAATAAAATTTCCCTAGTTAGTTAGACTTCATCAATGACAACTTCAGAACTATTATTAGGAAAATGAGTTGCTTCAACCGAAAGTTTACATAATCCTTGACCCTTGACTACCATTGAAGGTTTAATCTCCAAGTCATATTCTTGAAGAGCTGTTATCCATGGTGCTCTTTTTTCACCTAAATCTTTTTGCACCAGCAAATTTCTGACTGAAGGGTAAGGAACCGTCACTTTTGTTCTAGATTTCAATAAATATGGATGAAAATGCTTGCCAGCTTTGAAAATAGAAAAAGCTTGCTTATCAACCTCATGGTAACTAAGTTCAGCACCTTTAAAATTTGAGCTCATAAAAGAAATTGGCACTTCACTATTTTGCTGATTTAGCTGAGTTAAAACTGCTGCATATGATATGTCAGAAGCGAAAGTATACAATATGAAAATTTTGTTAAAATCTGGGATCAAAAGACTAGGGGCTTCTGAAATGGCTTCTAAAATTCTCTGAAACGATTCTTTTTCAGTTTGTCCCCAATTAAAAATAGCATCCTTCTTAATCATTTTTTCTAAAGGACGGATGATTTCAGAAAAACTGGGGATAAATCTCCTAACAAAGTTTATTTTACCAAGAAATGATTGCATTTCTTTTTTGTTAGAAGGGTAAGTTATTTTTGAGATAGCTTGGGTTCGTTCAGGATCACTCATGATCTCATGTTTTGAAACCACACAGCCTAATAAAATACCTTCTGAAACAACAAATATTGTTTTCTTTGGATTTAAGGAAACTCCGGATTTCCTACAACGTTCAAATACTTTTCCTAGATGATTAATGTGATCATGTCGACGTTTAGAAAATACAATAACATCATCTAAATAGACAACTACTGAATGATTAATTAATCCTCTAAAAGCAATATCCATTGCTCTTTGAAAAGTTGCCCCAACATTGATTAACCCAAAGGGAATCTTTCTGTAAGCATATGTTCCCCATGGAGTTCTAAACGCTATTTTCAGTTGATCCTCTGGGGAAACCAATATTTGGTTATATCCCGAGAAACCATCAAGAAGTGATAGTATCTCAGACCCATAAACTTTTTGAAGGATCTGTTCCATGGGAGGAATTGGGTAATTATCTTTTTTCAGAAGACTTATTAAGGTTTCTAAAATCAACACATAGTCGAATATCACCGCTTTTCTTCCTAACTGGAACCAAGTTAGCTACCCACTGAGTATGTCGAATAGGAAAAATAATCCTGGCAGCTAATAGTTTACTTAATTCCTTCTTAATTGTTGGTTCTAGTGATGGATGATACTTCCTAAGTTTCTGTTGGAAAGGTTTTGATTCTTGTTTTATTGGAATAATGTGTTGCATGACTTGTGGATTGAAAGTTTTTAAATCGTCATATGCCCATGCAAAGACATCCTTAAATTCTTTAAATAATTTTATGAATGCTGATTTTTCTATAGGAGTGCAATCTATTCCTAGATTTACAGTTTGGGGATTCAATTATGTTCCTAAGTTTATAGTTTCATATTTAATTTGCGAGCTATTGGTTTTACAATTAGGAACATACCTAAATTTATCTTGAAGATCAAATTTTTTTTCTAATCTCAAAACTGAATTAGGAATCGGTTTTACCTTTTCAAAAGCTTTTTCAATTGAATAAAAATCATTTATTAGCGAAAAATCCCGCAGATTTTTGTCATATGTAACTTCATCAATGGCTGAATCTTTGAAAGTATCTTCATTTGTTAAAAAATTTAGCACCTGCACATCATTATCAAAAACACGCGAGTTAAAGATATTATCTGGTATAGAAGGTCTAAAAATCAATTCAACTGAAAAGAAATCAGATGTGAAATTCTCTGATGGAATCAGTTTTGATGCTACATTTGCTAATAAATCTGCCTCTTGGTTTTGGAACCTTGGAATTGACACTATATTGAATGCATCAAAATGTGCCATGAGATTCCATACCTCTCGTTGATAATTCTACAAATGTTCAGAAATGCAATGAATAGAATTACGGACCTGCCTGATGATGATTTCAGAATCACCATATGCAATTAGCACTTTAATATCCAAATCAATCGCTTTCTTCAAACCCTGAATAAGAGCTTCATATTCCACAGTATTGTTCGTACAATTAATTTCAAGCCTACATGCTATACATGTTTTATTTCCTTTAGGGTCAATTAACAGGCAACGAACTCTTGCTCCTTCTTTAAAATTTGACCCATCGAAATATAAAGTCCAAGTAGAACTATTTGCAACGACTTTACTTTCAATAATATTTACATAATTATGACTATCTACATTATTTACAGTTTCCTTGAATGAAGAATCATGAGATATATTTGTAATATTAAGAATTTTTTATTGTTGTTTATTGTCAGAGAAAACATAATTTTCAGATTTAAAATTTCCGAACCTAAGTTCATACATATAGTTCCCCATTATAGAATCTGAAAATAAAACCTGTTCACTAGGATCATGTTGTCATAGTATGTTTCATATATCTTTCTATGTTTATCTTAATTTGATTTGATTTTCCATTCTTCGGTAACCATAAAGTTGACCAATCTATCGCAAAGAATCCATTCAATTGTTGAAACCAATCTCTACTCAAAAACAACCCATATGCGTCAAGAATGTTTGCAACCACAATATCTATGATTTGAAAAACTGAAGGGTTACAAGCAATCCTTACTAGAACATCTTTCATCTCTCCTACAACCCTCACATTTGTCCTATCCAATTGAGTAATCTGTGAATTTGATGGAACATACTTTCCATTTAACCTTTTGCACACAAATAAAGGCATTACATTGGAAGATGCTCCAGAATCAACCATGCAATTGTGAACGTTCCTATTAAAAATATTGAAGGTAAGTAGGAATGGAGGAGTTGTTGGTTTTGAATTTTTCCCTATTAGCGAAGCTTTATCAATTGTTGACTTTCCTTTATCAGTTGGTGTTAAATCACTATTGGAACTATTAGAAGCTAGATTTTGCGTAGCATTAGGAATTATAGAACTCATGGCAGGATTTATAATAGGACTATTAGGCATCGGGTAAATTTGAAGAAGATCATACATACTAATATTTGCACATGTCTTCTTTAAATATTCAATTATATCATATTGTAAATCCAACTTTGGAGTATTTTGAATAGACTGAGCAGTCCTTACACGCTGAGTTTGTTTGACAGATTGAGTTTGTTTATTTGGTTGTGAATTATTGTTATCGTTACTCATTAGAGTAAATTTGGGGTCTAAAATGGGCCTTATAAGAAAACACGCCAACAATAAATTTTGTGAGTTGGAATTCAAGAACCAATAGAATTTCAATAAAATGAGTCAACCATAATGGTTGAATTGACATATTTGTCATAAAACAAAACTACTTTTTTTTGTTCATATTTTTGACATATCTCCCTGTGTTTTTACTCAAATTTTGAGCGGGAGAGCTCGTTGGATGCAGAATTTAATTCCGCATCCAACTAGTACTCACACTGCATACTTTTGACAAACCCCGCTACCCCAAAAACAATAAATACCTGAAAAAACATGATGATGATGTCATCATCACATTTTTTCAGGTATTTGTTGTTTTTGGGGTAGCGGGGTCCATCAAAAGTATGCAGTGTGGGTACTCGTTGGATGTAGAATTAAATTTTGCATCCAATGAGCTCTCCCGCTCGAAATTTGAGTAAAAACACAGGGAGATATGTCGAAAATACAAACAAAAAAAGTAGTTTTCTAATTCTTCCTCCAAAATTAATAAATGTATTTTTATTATTTTAACTATTGTTTTATTATTTTAACTATTGTTTTATTATTTTAACTATTATTTTATTATTTTCTTTAGGAGGCCCATTTTAGACCTCAAATTTCCTCTAATGCGGTGCAGAACTTGATGACGCTCCAGGAGTATTTGCAAATGTTCTACTACAAGTATTATAGGCATGTTGTCCTGAAGGAGGACTTTTACCTTCATAATATTTTACTAGACTGTCCCAAAAATGACCGTTAACTTGTTGAGGTTCTTCCAATTCTTCTTCATTTTTAGATTCCTCTTCCTCTTCATTTTCAGCAGTTTCTTGATTTGAGGGAGTTTCGGATAAAGATAAGACTGCTCGAATAGTATTACAAATTTCTTCATTTACTGCAATATTAGGTGGTGTACTTGTTTTATTATTAGTGTTAGGATTCTGTCTAAACTGATTTCTAAAATATCCTCTAGAAGAGGAATCTTCATAATTAGTTTTTTTTAATCCTACAACTTCATTAGTTAATGCCCGAATAGCATTCTGCAGCTGTTCTATATCAAATGCCTTATCCTTTTCCGAATTAGGTTTTTCAATCTTCCTACGAGGAAAAGTATCAGCTTTTCCATTTCTATCTGGTTCATAGGACATAGAATCCTTCTCAACTTTAATGGCTTCCTCAAAAGTTTCCACAAGAGTTGTTTTACCAGCTCTCTTAACAAACATCCCAAGATATTTTGGTAAGGCTGAAGTATAATTTTATATGATTATATCCTTGAGTGGTTGAGAAGCAACATGAATTTTATTTTTTAACGTAATAAATCTCTGATTAAAATCTTTAATTCTTTCTTTAGGTTCCATTTTAATCCGAGATAACTCAAGAGCTAAAAGAGTAGGTGTTTTATCCTCTCCAAATTTATCTAAGAAAAATTTATTGAATTCATCCCAATTTGTGATTGATCCTTGGACTAACAAAAAGTACCAAATAGATGCTTTCCCTTCAAAAGTTAAAGGGAACAATCGACAAACCACGTCTTCATGCTGAATGTTCATAGTTTGAATAGCTAACATGAATTTATCTACATGTATACCATAGTCTCCATTCTTTACAGTATACCAACAATATGTACACCTGTAACAAATATTAATTTCTCATTAAAATCACGATAACAAGAAATAGAAATAAAATAATACTAATTGTAAGCATACTTGTAAAATCTAAGATTTTTCAGGTGTGCTAATTAAAACATTTCATTATCTGTCAAAACTGAAATCATAATAACTAAATATAGACTAAGTTGTTGCTATCTGTAACTTGATAGCTTTCCTGGCTTCTGACAACTTGGCCCTGAGTTTCAAGATATTTTCTTCATGGATTTTTTCATCTTTAAGTAATTTCTCATTAGTTGCAGCTAACAATTTCTTTTCTGCTTTGTATTTTTCCTTCTTGGCTTTCATTTGTTGCCATCGGTCTACCCACATAAGCAATTCATTTTTGTTGTTGTTGTAACTCTGTTTTCAACCTGTCATGAGCTTCCTCAATGTCTTTTAATTGATCAGCCTTATGTTGTTTCGAAAGCTTGATCGACTGCTTCGCTTCTTTTAACGTTTCTGCTAGAGAATCTTCATCATTCAATGATGATTCAAATCGAGCTTCATGTTCAGACTATGCTGGTAATGGTGAATTTTCTTTCACGAGTCTCTTAGGAAATACCACCACATCGTTGTGATTATTACTCTGTTCATGTTCAAAGTCATTGATTGGGGTTTCACGAGGAGGAGATTCATCGTCGTTATCAATATTATCTTCAACAACAATGGGTTCACTACTCTGTTCTGTGGTTCTTGGAACCGAAAGACTAATCATACTCCTAGTAAGCCTTCGATTAAATGTCTCAGATTTTCTCATGCTCGGTTCAAGATTTTTATTGTTATCGTTCAGATTTTTCCCCTTTACCTCATGCCTATTTCTCTCCTCCATTACCTTAAAATACAAATCACCTGTTGATTTAGCAGAATGTGTCTAAACAACCATTTTACTTCTCTCTTACACTTCGTTTTCTCTCTTGGATTGTTCAGGAGGGTTCGAAGTATAAAATTTCTCATTTTCAACTATCAGACAAAGCTTATCCAGCCCCTCATGGTCAGTTATATGATCAGTCTCTTCTTTTACTTCTCCTTCACAAGGTCTTCTTCGTTTTGCACGAGTCTTGGGTAAGTAGGTAGGCCAAAATTGGGTTAACCCAAAATCATTTTCTTTTAAGAATTCACCCCATGTTTTTCCTACTGTAACTAACTGATACTGAACTAACATTTTGATCAGGATGTGATGGAAAAGACTACGGTCTTGATTACCAATGGTACGCTGAACCATAGCATCCATTTTATGCAAACTATGAAGTAGAAAGTAGGGTAGATTTAATTTCAAACCCTTAAGAGCCATTAAAATTCTCAGATGATATAATTGGACATTTGAATACCGACCATCACAAGAGATGTACCTGGAAATGACTTCAAAAGGAGCACGCCATTGATTCTTGAAATATTTTATAGGAAAACTGAATTTGAGGTGTGCATCTTCCTTTGACAATGGAAGAAGGAACTGCTTAAAATTTTTCTTGTCAATTCGTGACCCTTTGAACCAACGTTCACCAGTCCGAGGCAGCTTCGTAGCTTTTGAAATAAACTCTTCATCTATGACTAGCTTTAAATATCCTATCTGAGCAACATTTCCATCAAAGGACAATGCAAATCGTCTTGTAACTTCCTCATTGTGTCCACTGAAATCCCAAAAGAAGAGTTTCCAACCAATTTTCTCAAATAGGGCAAGAAATTTAGGGTCAGCTTCTAACATTTCTGGACCAGAAAGCTCAAAACGACTTAAAGGAGCCATTTGTTCAACTATTAGTTCTTTCTGTGACAGAGGATTGAAAGGTGTTGTAAAGACTGAAGGAATATGGATACGTGAATACACAGACATGTTATGAACCTTCACGTGATTCTAGAGGAGCTAATGAGTAACTCTAGACTGGTTTCTACGCGTGAGAACTTCACCATCAAACCATCGTAGGTATTCATCAAACAAATTGATGTGATCTGAAATCATTACAAGATATTGGAAATTAAAAATTTTCATGAATGTTATATGACTGTCAGATAGAATGATGTTAATATGGAAATATCTGACTAAGATAATTATTACATATTAAAATCCTTATGAACAGATGTTATCAAATCAACAATTCGTATCTTGTACCATGCACACGACTGTCAAACGTTTAATAGGCAATGATTATACGTGGAAGGAAATCGTGCTACAAAACTAGATGATGTGAAGTGTTCATTACAAGCAATGATGTCTCCTAGGGTTTCGTAAATCCAACCAAGTACCAAGATCAACTTTGGATAATAGTTTAAATTCCCAAAACCATATTTATGCATGTAATATATTCAAGGATAAAATAATATAGTTTTGAATGAACTCATAAAATCCAAATCATCATATAACCTATTGCAAAGTATGATCGGATGGAAAATTTATTAAAGACTAAACATTAGATCAAAAATCAATTACTATGATTATAACACAATGGACATTTGATATGATATATAAAAATAAACTTTAGCTATTTTGGGAAACATATATACACTTTCCACAATTTGTAAAATGACATAGTATTAAAAGATAAAGTTTTATGTAAAAATATATTATTAGGGTTGAAATAAAATATTTTAATTAATTCATCAACCCTAATCATATATAAATTACAAAAAACTAATGATGAATACTTTGTCAAAAGAAACCAATAAAACCAAATTGTAGCAAGTTCAAAATGCATTTTCATTTTAATCCAAAGAACTATTTAGCAGACTATAATTTAAATATCTTGAATCAATATATAACCAGATGTATTGATAATAATAAAAATTGATTATATATATAAAATTACAAGATTAACAACTGCTAATTTATTAAATTTATGAAAGTGTTTCCTAAATTTCTAATATAACCCTTAACTCTTCTTAATTTGAGAGTACCTTCAGAATCGAAGATTCTGAAGGCACTCTTCTATAATTTTTGTAATAAATAATAGAAGAGAATTGATCATTTTTATTCAGCAAAGCAGAAAAAATTGAGAAGGTTGTTGCCTGCCAATAGGTCTTTGTGAGACCTTACGCTTGTCTTGCCATATGGCAACCATCCTCCCTGCTCTGATCAACCTCTCCTATCTGCAACTGCTCGTTCTTCCTCATCCATACTTGCTTCTTGGCATCTGTCCTTTGAGCATTTGTTCCTCCATTTGCATTGGATTTCCTTGATGAGTTGTATAGGTAGCTTCTCAAGGGTTGTCTCTGTGTACTCCAACAATCTTAAGCTTTGTGCCCAAGGCCACTGTAGCTATAACACCTCATCGTACGACAATATGCAGTAATGTGACCAACATTGTTGCATGTCCAGTACTTGACTGAGGTGTTGGAAATTCCAACACTTCTTTGATCAGCTTCATTTCTCCATTCCTGAGAGTGTCCCAGACTGTAGGAATTTGTCTTATGATCTTCAAATCTTCTTGCTGATGTATATGAAGGAATCCTTCTTGGTTGACTTCTTTGACTTGCACATTCTTGGGCTTTGTGGCCAAACCCACTGCAGGTGTAGCATCTTAATGTGTGACATGTGGCAGCAACATGTCCGACTTGATTACATGTCTAGCATCTAATTGCGCCATTGGGGCTTCCAACCCTTCTTTTTCCATAGAATCTACAATGCATAGCCTTATGACCAAAGTTAGAACAAAAATAACAATAACTATTGAAACTACTTTCATACCTGGGACTTATGAGCCTGCTTTTAGGAATAGACCTAACTCCTTGTTCCATCTTTGAACTTCAAAAGTCCTTGTTGTCATGTGCAGGTGCATGGGGAGCAGCTTTGGATGTTGATTGACATGCTTCTGGAGTCTTCAGAGACCAAGTGTCATCTTCATATTTTTCCTTGTTCTTCTTGTAACCAAGACCAGTTTTGTCGAGTGGAGATCTTTGAAAATCCAAGATCTTATCTAGGACAATTGAACTATCTTGGAACTTGACAAATGATTCATTCTTCTTACCTTTCTTCCTAAGACCAAATACCTCCATTTCCAACATCTATATTGTCTCCTCCTTTTCTTCCAGCTGACTCTTCAGGATTTCTTCTATCCTCTTGGCTTCCTCCAGCTGAGTCTTCAAAACATGATTGACCTCTTTAGTTTCTTCAAGCTCTCAACAAGCTCTTCTAGTTCTTCCTTTTGATTGATCAATTCAATCTTTATTTGTTCAACTTCAACATCGTTGTATTTTATTTGATCCCACAACTCTTTGTCCTTGTGTTTGAGCTTCACAGGAAACACTTTCATTGTCATGGTCTTCTGTTGATATTCATTCAAGGAGTCCAAGATTTTCTTTTTGAACTTTGTGAAGTCACTTTGGTTGAGATTTACTATGTTCAGGAACCAATTGGATCTGAGATCAATATTTAGCAACATGAGATGTATCTCATGTGCATTCTTTGATATATCTGCAAGAACATTCTCAATTTCATCACACAAACTATCATTACAATCACAAGAACCCATACCTTTACTGGAGTCATATTCTTGATTGATCTCTTCTGGGGGCTTGTCTTTTGATTCTTGATCTATGTTTTCCAGTTCTGGTATTTCCTTATGATACTTGCTTTCCAACTTGAACCATAGGTTTTTGGCTGAAGTGTACTCTCCTACACTTTCCTTCATTCAGTTGGGAAGACCATCCATGAGGAACTTCAAGGATGTGGTGTTGTCCTTCTTTGCTTCCTTTTGTGCAGCTGATTTTCCCTTCTTGTTTGATGGAGCAGGTGGGTTGATAACAATCTCCCAAACACCAAACTTCTTCATATAAGCCTTCATTTTTCTCCTCCAACTGAAATAATATGTCATGTCAATATAGGCACGCCATTGCTTGATGACTCTTCCTTTTCCTCCATTCTATCTAAGGATATAATTCAATCTTGCTAGGCTTGTGATAAAGGCCATCTATGATACCAATTGTTAGAAACACCAGTCAAACACAGAGAGAGGGGGGTGAATTTGTGTGTGTAGTCTTTATTACTTTTTCAATTTTAACAATCAACAAGTAATTCATTAATGCATTATTCTACCATTTGCATAATCATTTCATAAACATCTATCACTTCATCATTTATAAATCATAAGCATATGAATCATGGAGTCATAACAAGAACCATAGAACAAGAGAACACAACACCATATGATTTTCTAATCTTTTTGTATTTTTTTTGGAATGGCTACAACCACGAGGTAAAATAAACACCTACTGATACAAAGAGCACCTACTCTTCATTCATGACCCTTCCTGGTTTTCTTAGACCCTGCTAAGAGGGGTTTGAGGAGTCCAATCCTCAAGTGCAAGTCACTACTTGCAAGCTTGATGCCAATCACTGATTGTCATCGATCTGTTGCTTATCTATACTCATCAATCTCTGCTGATCAAAACTACTTATCAATATACTCATCAATCTCTGGTAAATCTCTACTGCTCATCCTCTCTGCTCATCATCAACGTTGCTCATCATCTCTGCTCATCACATCAACTCTGCTGTAACACTGCTTGGTCTACTCATCAACACTGTTGGTTACTTCATTACACTGGGGCATAAGCCTCTTGTACAAATTCCTTCAGAATTCTCATCTGGGATGTATTGATCTGTTGTATAAGGCTTTACTCTTCTTCAAAACATGTCATTGTATCATTTACTGTATCATGTTACTTGAATTTTCTATCAACATCATGTTAAAAGCAATGTTGTCAAGTGCATCTCTATCTAGTGCACTTGTGTCACTGTCATGTCATATCAATTATGAATATCACATTAACAATTTCCAATCCAAGTACTGTCACTCTCTAATAAGTATTGGACAAGCCTTCCAAGTACCAACTTCTTTTCAAAATTAATTCTTCAACAACTTAGTACTCAAGCAAATAATGTCTATGAGTGGGTCTATAACTGCCCAGTCTCCTGTCAATCTTATCTTTGTTCTAATTTGAGAATTCTATCATAGACATTCTAGTAATCCTGAGTGACCTTCCAACGCAACCTAGCAACTGACATGTTCCAAAGCTTCAAGCAATAATGAATATACAAAACAATCACTTAGACTTTTGCCAAACCTTTTCTCCAAGAACCAACATTAGAACAAAGTTTGGACTTTTTTTTATCACTGTGCAAAACTTTACTGTTGTCTCAAATCTTGAATACACAGAAGGATCCAAACTTCTTTGTGGGTATCCCAATGTTCATATTTTTCACACTATGACATTTAAATCTAACTATCTTAACTGAGTACTACGACTCTCCTTGCACTGCTACTGTCCTTAGAATGATACCCAAAAAATCAAGAGAAAATAAAAAGAAAAATTCAGACTTATAAACAATATATCAGACTTAAAAAATTATGTTTGTTGTTTGCTATCTCAGGCTGCAACACTTTTTCTCTATGGCTGCCACAGTACCCATGAATTTGCTCAGTGTAATGCCTCAGTTCAATTGCTTATTTGGGCGAGTTAAGGATCAACATGTGGTTTTTGACAGAGGTTGGGATGTCTTTACTATGCCACTGTCTTCACATCTTCATCAGGATCAGATCTGACCTCACTGTTTTCAATTGTTCCTTGGATGCCCAAACAGAGGTAGGTATTGCAGAAGCTGCATGCTTAATGAACTTCATTTTATATCTGCAATAAACATACATCTATACCCATGCTCTTTCAAAGAATAAAGTACTAACAGAATAGCCCAAATTTCATGCCTGTTATAGCCCGAATTTCTAAACTTAAAAGAATATCCAAATTAGACTTTATCTACAGTAAGACCCTATACACATGCGCATTGAGGAAATATCAAGATCATATTAAGAGAGAGAGATCAAGACTGTCCTATTGCTTCCCAAGTAACCAAAAAAAAAATCTTTCTCTGTAAATTCAGACTATTGCTGCCTCCGAATTTTCACAGTCAGCCTCAGTCAACCACAATCATCCGAAAAATCGCAAAGTTGTCCTTTCATCCGATTTTTTTTGTGTGTAAAATGAGTGAGGACGTTGGCCTATTTATATACATTTTTTCATGAATATTTATTGGACTGACATGTCAATTTTTTCTTTTAATTTGAATTAAAAAAAAAAACTTTTGTTTGGTTGGCTGCCCCTACAAGATGGTGTAAATTCGCCTTGTCATCTTCAAAAATTAATATCTCATCAACCATGAGGAACCACGTGACGTGATACCTACCGGTGGAAACAACATGAAAAGGGCTATATCCCCATGATGGGTTTATTTTCAATCCCCATGGTCCAATACCCCTAAAATCCTCAATTTGTTCAAGACATCAAAGACTTTGAATTGTCAACCTTCTTACCATTAGGGTGTCATGTATTTTTATTATTTTATCCACCACATCATCATAGGGATTCTTCATCAAGCAAGAGGGATTCATAGGCTTCTTTAACCACCTCAACCACACCAGGAGACCCCCAAGGGTCAATATCCAACATGATATTACCTATGGGATAGATAGGTCTTCTCCTAGGGTACCATGACACCCTCAGAGGATAAATGACCATAGAATGGGTCATTAATGCTTCTCCAAGCCATCTATGGCTTCTCCATCTTCTACCAAGGCTTCAGGACCATCTCCAGAGTATTCAATGTCTTCAGCAAAGTGGCGGCTTCAAGATCCAAGCCTATGGGTACAAGGACCTTGTCAACTGGGTACAAGGTGCTTCAAGGCACAAACTCACTCTTTAAGGGATCCAAGGCACTGCAAGGTGCAAACTCACTCTGTAAGGTGTCAAGGAACTGCAAGTGGGACTTGGTGGCATCAATGACATCCTGTGGGGCCACTGCAAGTCCATGTTGGCATCAATGATAATTTCATCAACAATATCAGGGCTAACCAAGAACATACACGGAAATGTCATATGTTTATTCGTTGTATAAGCCCCAAGCTGCTCCATATCATAAGGAACCTTTGGGTGTGAAGATGATGGTTGAAACTGATGCATCACATTTGACTCTTCACTACATTGCTTCTCTATGTCTTCATTACTGATATTGATATATGGATCAGATTGATCATATGAATAAACAACATGCTTCTCCTCCATATAAAAATTTCCCAATACCACAATATCTATGTTCTCTTCTTTAGAAACCTCATAGTCATGATCTTCAATAAAACCATCAAGAGACTCAAAACTCCCACATTAGATATGTCATAAGCAATATTATCAATAAATCCATCAAACGTTTATGATTCATTATTTCCCTCCTTAGACATGTCATAGATTGTATTTTCGATGAATGTCCAGGAATCCCCATCAACATCTTTGTCGTAAATAAGGGAGTCTTCGTCACTTGTATCATGCTTTAGTCTATACTCGTCCTCCTCTTGATCACAATTTTCTTCTTCAAAAAAAGGGTCATAAAAGGAAACAAACCTTATAAACTATTATCATTATGTACATTACAAATTTCGTCATAAGTTTCATTATAAGCTTCTGTAATGGTTTAATCCTAAGGTAGATATGGAGTACAAATGTGATCATCATCACTGAAATAATCATGAAATCATTCCCAGTCCTCAATATTCTTTGTTGATGTGACATGAAGAGGGTCTTCAATAATATCTTCAATGAATGGCTCTTTATTCAAAACCTCAATTGGATTGTCATGAATTTATGAATGTTGAGTGTTGTATACCCTGTTGATATTAAGCAGCTCGGGATCTTCCTCATGATATTATTTATAAGGAAGGAAATACTTCAAATTAGTCATAATGAATGATTCAATATCATTCCCATCATAATTCCACTGCCTAAAAAATATTTCAAATAAATTTGCATGGGAAGTTATAGATTTCTAAGGAAAACACTCATGAATCCAACATGAAGCGTCCCCTTGTAGAGAATGAGCAAGCATCCACATCATATGATACTCATGACGAATGTTGTATTCAGTCATATGTGGCAAGAAAAACACAACGTGGAATATGACTGAGTGATTAGTATCATGCCCTCGAAATACTGTAAGGAGAGTAGATGTCCTTTCACTAACGAGACAATTAGGAAATCCAGGGATCCTAGATAAATCAATGCGATGATACTCATGGGAAACCCAAGCATCAGTTTCTATCCTTTTAATATCCATATCACAAAAAAATGACCATGGGGACTGTCTGGTACTGAAAAGAGTGTCGTTTTCAAATGATGAACTTAAATTTACTATTGCATGGGCTCATCTACATGCATTCAAAATTAACAATTTTATGAGATACAAGGATTTTATCCCTTCAATGGAGTCACCATGTGAAAAAAAATATGCATCGTAAATCTTTCACAATTTTTATTTTATTTTTTCTTTTCTTTGTGAAAATAAAAACTGAAAAAAGGTCAGTGGAGTTTCCAAATGAAAATTAAAGATCTACTATAAACATTCATCAAATAAAGAAAGAAAAAAAAAAGTCGTACTATGGGAATAAAAAGATGTATCCCCGGCAAGGGCGCCAAAATATGTTGCCACCTTTCATGCACCCCGTGGGGGTTGGTGTGGCATAAATATTCAAGCCATTGGGTGCGTCCTTGGTGGAAATTCTTGAGTTGAGACACTGTCCCTCAACACTCAACTCCTCCATCTAGGCCAAATCCTAGTGAAGCCAAGGGGGGTAGACCCTATTAAAGATTCTAAGGTTTATAAGCTAAGAAACAAAAAGATGAAATTAGTCTAGGATTTTTAAATGAATGATTACTTAAACAAGACTTGAATTTTTTTTAGATAATCTCAATAACATACAGTAATATATTCCATCAACAAATATTCACTTAAATGAAGTATGATCATTGTAACTAGACCACTTCCAATGAAGTCGAATAGTGTTGTAAGGGAAATGTTGTGCAAGTGCAACTTGGTCAGTTTTAGTTATTATGGATGAAATGATTAAGGGAAAATGGGACTACCGATATACAATGAGGTACGTGGAATATGTCTAGATTTGACTTAAGTGGATCCTATCAATAATGTGATCTAGATGGATTCACAGGGCTGTGTCCAACACTACACCAAATGAGGGTGTATCTTGATGAGGCCCCGTGGTCACTTTTTAGTTTTTCCCTCCTTCTCGAAAGAATTTTCCCACAAATGACAAACTTTGTGTATGCCAAATTTCTGTATGTTTTCAAGGGATCAATTTTATTAATGGTGAGTTTTTATTAGACGTGAAACTTATTGAGTGCACACTTATGCTTTTGGTTATCCCAAAGATCAGGGCGAACCTACGATGAGAAAGAACATACATGGAAATGGTGGATGCTTATTCCAATTTGAGATTGTGAAAACTAAAAAGGTAGAAAAAGGTGAGATTAATTACTACGACCAAGAATCTCTTTCAGGCCTAAAGGCTGTACTCAGGAGAGCAAGGCTGGGTTAGTATTCATTACTTTACACAAATTAACCTTTGAAATAAGAAACTAAACTAACCAAAGCAAAAAAGGAAACTAATCTAAATCCAAATGATACAAAAAGAACAGAAAAACAAACCATCAAGGAGGCAACACGAATCCCCCCAGGGGGATGGTGTGTGGGCGCTTGGAAATCCCACTTGATTTTATTATTATTATTATCTTACAAGTGAATTTGGTGGCTTCCTTTGGTCATTACAGATGTGGATCCAATAGCTTACAATTTTCTTGGAAATGAAGAAGGAAGAAGAATGTTTCCCTGAGAGGCCTTGGATGGCCTAGATCTTCAATCACATGAAAATATGAATGCGAAATATGACGACATATATGTATGATTTTTGACATCAAGTTGTCGACAATCTGACAAGCCTCTCCTTTTTTAAACGTCAGTTAATTTTCAGCAGATATCTGACAACAATATGGTCTTGCCAAATATCCAACCACAAATCTATTAATATACAGGTCGGATATCCAACCACAAGGAAGTCGGATATCCGACCCAAATTATTTTATAGAAGGGCGGATATCTGGCCCCATACTTGTCGAAAATCTAACCCACATTACTTTACAAAGGGTAGGACATCCGACACATATACCAATAAAAAAGAAAAAAAACTTATGACATTTGTTGTCGGTGGTGTGGCATGATCGTCAGAATATCAAGAAAGGGCGTTGAATATCTGACCACATGACCATTGAATATCTGACACATATACCAACAAAAAAGAAAAATACTGACGATATTTACCATCTGTGGTATGGCATAGTCATTAGAATCGTAGGAGAGGGCCATCGAATATCTGACCATGATGGGGAAGTTAAAAAAAATACTAGTTCTATGTAGATTTTGCTACATAGTAAACTATTAAGGTGTCACAATTTGAAGACATTCTCATCATCCCCCCTCCTTCAATGTTTTGTGTAAGAAGAGAAAGAACCTCTCAAGCCATGGAGATGTTTGAAATTACTATGGAAACTTAGGAGCCATTGAAGGTTTAGGATGGGTCCATGTTGCTTCAAAATTGGGTTAACAAAATGGACATCAAAATCCATAATGACATAATCTTTAAACTTGTTTGACCAAGTGGTATGGACTTATGTACCGAAAAAAATCTAGCTCCTCCACCTATGGAGTGATATCCTCGGGACAGAAAGGTTAAGAACTTAAGCCCATTGGACATGAAGTTTTCCTAAAAACCTGGTATGTACTATGGACTTGTCAGATATAGTGAAAGAGAGGAAATGGAAAAAGTATGAATATCTTACAACATTCTCACTAGCATATTTTGATTTCAATGCACTGGAAAAACAATAAATTGTGGTCAAATGGTGTACAACATCACAATGATCATTAAGTTTTGTAATTTTTATAGTGACCCGGTCAAACAGGTCTTTATGACCATTTTTGCCAAGCTTGACACCCCCCAACGATGAAGCTATATATGGGACCTGCCACACACCATCTCAATATATATTATATATGTTCACATGAATATAATCATGTCCATAAGAGAACATGTTAATTTAAATAGCATAACATTTTATCAAGTTGTACTGATGTTTCTTATGCTTACAACTTAGGCAATATAAGTTTTGTATATTCTGCAGCAAATACGAGTAATCATGGGAAATCAAGATAATAACAAGAATTGGAAAAGCTCAAAAACTAGAATCTCGTTTACAGGAAGTGGTGTCATATTGAACTTACCCTTACTTGCAATTTTGTTAAACCTAGAGATTTATAGTTGGACATTCATGTCCCTTTTTTTGAATTTTGGAGAAAATTACAAATTGGGCAAAATTCAAGCTTAACTAGTCATGACTCTAGAGGGTTCCAACTTTCACCAAATGGTACCGAATTCGAAAGGAAATGGTATGGTGGGTATTAAAACATACCAAGGTGGTTTATGGAAACTTTGTATATTAATTTATACCTATGTAGCCTTGTTTGGGGCTGATGATGAAAAGGCCAAAATTACTAGGAAATTGCGATGAAATCCCCCCTAGGATGTAGGCCAATTGGGATTCCCAACTCATGTACAGACCTCCAAAATTTGTAAGAAGAGTACGGGGATTGATAAAAATACCTCATGGAATTTCATTAGACATGGTTATTATTTCTGCAAACTAGTTATAGAGTTCCACATTCGTTTGATAACTTTCAATGAAATTGCATAACTAGACCGGTTTTGACAAATGAAAGGTAGAGTTAAATGATAAAATAAGGATGTGACATATAGAGACCATATACAGCATCAAATTTTATTCCCCAAAATTATTAAACACCATATAAATTCTCTCATTCAAGTATTGTATACAACTCATTCAGTATGGGAGTCAAATACATGAAAACTAGTGAATTAGCAGCATGGAATTGCAAGAGTTTCACATATGGATTTCTTGGATTTAGACCCACAGAGAATAAGGACATGAAATTAAAGAGTAAAACATCATATATGGCTGTTAAAACATCATCAAACTCAAATAATATCCCTCATACAAATATGATACAAGACTCCTTCAAGATTGAAGCCAAAGTCATGGAAACTAGTGATTCAATGGCATGGGAATACAAGAGTTTCACTCATGGATTTCTTGGTTTTAGTCCCACAGAGCATAGGGAAATGAAATTAAAGAGTAAAAAATCATATATTTCTGTCACAACATCATCCAACTCATACAATATCCCTCATACAAATCTGGTATAAAACTACTTCAAGACTGAATCCAAAACCCATGAAAACTAGTGATACAATGGCATGAGAATGCAAGCTTTTCACACAGGAGTTTCTTGGATTTCGAGCTGAATAGAATATGGGAACTCAAGTAAATAGTATTAAATAATATGTGTCTTCCCCAACATCATAAAACTCATATAAAATTCATACAAATCTGATATAAAACCACTTCATGATTGAAGCCAAATCCATGAAAACTAGTTATTCAAGAGCATGGGGAATGCAAGACTTTCATACATGTATTTATGATATTTTCCTTAAAGAGAATATGGAGATGATATTATATATCCATACATAATATACCCAATATTGGTCATCAAATATACTCAGCAAAGCGCAAGCACCACTCCAACAAGTGCGCCATCGACATGAGAGTGTGGGGGAATGGAGAAGAAGGAATGAGATAATAGGGAGATAGATGAGAATTTGATTGTATGGATCTTCAAAATGAAAATAAAACTTGTTCATTAATATCCAATGAGAGTTTTTAATGGCCTCTCCATCAACCAACTTGGAAAGGAATCCAACTCCCTCGAAATTGGTTCACAAGCAGGGAGAGTGAACACTCATCGTGCAATGGACAAGCAAAAGATCTCCAAAATGCCAAAGGAAAGTTAAAAAATGATAAAAATGTATTATCCTCCCTCATTAAATCCTTTTATTAACTTCATGAGGCCTCCTAAGGTCTAATTTCCCTACATGGGCTTCCTCCAACTCATCTTAGTGGTTTAGTAACTCTCATGACACTTGTCTTCCTCTTCATGCTCCAATTATTTCCCCAATTCGAAGGGTTTTCCCTAGCTCCAAAATTCGACCAATTTTTGGCTATTTTTAGACCTTTCATGTTATATTTTTCATATTTCAGCAATCGGGTCTGAATTTTTCATACTTGTCATAAAATCGTTCATCATTTGTTGTCATAGAGTGCATAGAATCTCCTTCCAAGTCGCACACCTTGTCTTCTACTCTCTTCCTCTTCCATGGGAGTTACCCTCATTTAACAATTAAAATTACTTAGCTCATTATATTATATTTGACACCACATAACCATCCAATAATGTTACATTACCCATGTGTTCGAATTTGGATGAATATCATGCTAAGTGTGCGGGGAATCTACTCACCCAAAGGCTCCATAAGATTCCAAGTGTCTTTTGAACCCAAGCCACTTTATTTTCTTATAATTTATCATTTATGTGACCCATTTAAATGTGAATATAGAAAACTAAAGTACTTTTGGGTCCCATATTCCCTTATTACAAAATTTATGTCTCCATCTCAACCTAGGCAACTAGTAGGTTGGTGAAACATTATTTGCAAATAGTCTTATTTGGAAATTATTTAATTGGGGGCATAAAAATCCTCCGCACTCAAGATTTCTTGTCCTCAAGCAATTCCAATTTTATATGCTGCAATTTTTTTTATTTTTCCAAGTGGAATCCTCATTTGGTACTCCTTCCTTTGCACCAACTCTTATGGTTCTGCTGATTAATTTTCTTTAGCTGCAATTTGAGTAGTGGCACTCATGTACTGCAATTTTGTGTTCCCAAAAGTAAATAGATGTGGATTGTGCATATTGATATATCATGTAACATCGCCACTAATTCCAAAAGGATTAATCAAATCCATAAAAATAAAATTTGTACAAATAATCTTTACCTCCATATTTTTGAAACCTTTTCTGAACTTTCACCCCTTTTTGCTTCTATATAATTCTTTGAAGTTGGTACCAAGTTACGAAACTTTGAGTTTCTTAATATTCTAATAAAATTTCAGAGAGTAACCACCATGATTGCTGCTGCACTAATATGATTACAATAATCTTCTCAAGTGGTGACTAAATCTCCAATGCTGCTTGTTGCCCCCAAAATTGAAACCAGTGAGACCAAAAATGATTCCATGGTGTCATATGATCCTGATACAGGAATGGTGTGAAATGTCTATGATGAAATTCCATGAAAACCAAGCATGTTAAAATTGAATCCATCTCTCAAAAGGTCTCCCACATAGGAAACTGGAACACTGCTATGCAAAGATGAACTCAAACAACTGAAGGTTGGTTTGCTTTCTCAAACCAACAATCGAAATGCTACTCCAAGTGAGATGAAACCAAGCAATTCCAGGATCCCATTGCTTGTATTACACCCTTCCAAACATCACAAGTACAAAATATATATCATGAAAGTACATAAAAACATCATACAAATGTACATAAATAAGGTACCTCATCAAAGAATCATGAAAGTGCTTGTACATCTAAGTAAGTAGATCATTATGTGGCCCATACACACAAGCATCAAGTATTATATAAAATATGCTCCAATGACATAGGTGAGGATCCCATTTCCTACAATGCTGCTCCAAAATAATGTAATATGCATCAAAATAATAATCAGCCCAGTTCTTTCATCCAAGAAGTGAATGAAGAACCTCCACCAAAATCTGAACCAAATAAGGAGCAAAGAAAAGATGAAGACTTAAAGTGGCTCAAAGAAGTCTCATCAATACACTCATGAATATGTATATCATCATAATGTAACAAAGTATGTTGCTTCAAATTTAAATAACATGGTACTCTAGTCATTCATCATAAAAAGGAGAGATAGGAATTCCACACTCCTCATGTGGCACCATAAAAAAGAAACCTTTCACCCATAATTCGTTAGGATGAATGCTGAAAAATATGAAAGTGTAGGATGTAGGAGAAAGAACCAACTCACCCAAAGGATTAGAAAGTGAAAAATTTTCATCATGTGAAGGATCCATAGGGGTAGGAACATGAACCTCCCTCAAAAATGCAAAACTTTCCTCATAGGTTGGTTCTAAGGTAGTGGAATCATTCACTTGTCCAAAAAGTATGTAACCATTTTCAAGAGGCAACTCAAGTTCCTCTTCCACCACAACAAGTGATTGGATATCATCAAGGTCATCTTAAAACACATAAAGAACCTACAATTTTTCATGTTTCTCATGATCCCTCATGTCATGAGAATCCTCCAAGCAATCTACCATATGACAATCTGAAACATAGAAGGAAGAACAAGTATCTTGCAACCTCTCAAGAAGTTGCTCATTTTGAACTTTGAGCTTATGAATATCCTCATTATTATTCAAGTATGATTCATGTAACCATTCATCAAGCTCAACCAAATTTTTTCTATAAAAAATCAAAGACATGGAATTACCTTCGATGTTGCACATTGCTCTTTGAATCTTCTCCATGTCTTCAAGGAAGCATGGCTCCTCCAATGAAGAAATTTTCCAACAATAATTTGACACCAATGATTTATTGTCATTGAGTATGCTAAGGGCCTCATGTATATTATCTTCACTCATCTTCAAATACCCTTCAATGAAGGATGGTTCATGGGAGTGAACCTCTTCTTCTTCTTTCTTCTTGATTTGATCAACTTCTTGAAGCTCAAGTGGTCATGGGCAAGTTGATATTGGTTCTTCATTATCTATCAAAATGTATTCATATTCATGCTTATGATAACTTTGTATTTCATCAAAATTTTCAAATCTGATCTCTATGTCACCAACATAGAGTTGTGAGCACCCATTAGTAGGTACTCCTTCACTATTTAAGAATCCATCAGTAGATGCCCTTTGGTCCATGTCCACATTAGAATGTGTCTCAGAATGATATTCAATAGTTTCATGGTACTATTATTCATTATCATGTTATTTTTCCTCATCTATTTCAAAGTCACTTGGGAGGGACTTTTGATCCTGTTGATGTAATACTTTTGTTACTTTACCACCCACCGAACTTGGTGGCTCCTTGGTTTCCTCTATACTTGTGGATTTTTGATTGTTCCTTAATGAGTTAAAATATTCCTTATTATTCCTAAATCCATACAAACAATCATAAAAGTATTCAAAAATAATTGTATTATGTGTCTCTCCATGATGGAAACTACTACTACCCCTGCTGCCAGTTTACCCCTAAGTTGGTTAGCCATCAAATCGAACCCTTGCATAAGTTGCTTGGTCGCATCATCAATATATGAATTCATGAGTTTCTTAAATTAAAACATGTCATACATAGCTTAAATAGGTTTCAAGAACATGCTCTGATACCACTGTAATGTCCATTTTTTGGAATTTTGGAGAAAATTACAAATTATTCGAGGTTAACTAGTCATTACTCTAGAGGGTTCCAACTTTCACCAAATGATACCGAATTTGAAAGGAAATGGTATGGTGAGACTTAGAAAATACCAAGGTTTTTTATGGACATTTTGTATCTGACTTTATACCTCTTCAACCTTGTTTGGGATGATGGAAAAATGGCCAAAATTACTAGGAAATTGTGATGAAATTCCCCCTAGGGTGTAAGCCAATTGGGCTTCCCAACTCATGTACGAACCTCCCAAATTTGTAAGAAGAGTATAGGGACTGATATAATACCTCATTTAATTTCATTACACATGGTTATTATTTCTACAAACTGGTTTTAGAGTTCCACATTCGTTTGATAACTTTCAATGAAATTGCTTATGGGGAAATTGCATAACTAGCTCGATTTTGACATATGAAAGGTATAGTTAAAGGATTAGATCAGGATGTGACATATAGAGAACATATACAAAAAACAAATTTCTTCCCAAATAGTATTAAACACCATATAAATCCCCTCATACAATTATTGTATACAACTCATTAAGTATGGGAGTCAAATACATGAAAACTAGTGAATTAGCAACATGGAATTGCAAGAGTTTCACATATGGATTTCTTGGATTTAGACCCACAGATCATAGGGACATGAAATTAAAGAGTAACACATCATATATGGCTGTCACAAAATTGTCAAACTCAAATAACATTCCTCATACAAATATGATACAAGACTCCTTCAAGATTGAAGCTAAAGTCATGGAAACTAGTGATTCGATGGCATGGGAATGCAAGTGTTTCACATATGGATTTCTTGGTTTTTGAACCACAGAGAATAGGGATATGAAATTAAAGATTAAATCATCATATATTTATGTCACAACATCATCCAAATCATAGAATATTTCTCATACAAATCTGGTATAAAACTACTTCAAGATTGAAGCCAAAATCCATGAAAACTAGTGATACAATGGCATGAGAATGCAATATTTTCAAACATGAGATTATTGGATTTAGAGTTGAATAGAATATGGGAATAAAAGTACAGAGTATTACATAATATATGGCTTCCCCAACACCATAAAACTCATATAAAATTCCTCATACAAATCTGATATAAAACCACTTCGTGATTGAAGCCAAATCCATGAAAACTAGTTATTCAAGAGCTTGGGGAATGCAGGCCTTTCATACATGTATTTATGATATTTAGACTTACATAGAATATGGATATGATATTATAGATCCATACATAATATACCCAATATTTGTCATCAAATATCCTTAGAAAAGTGCAAGCACCACTCCAACAAGTGCGCCATCAACATGAGAGTGTGGGGGAACAAAGAAGAAGGAATGAGAGAATAGGGAGATAGATGAGAATTCGACTGTATGGACCTTCAACCTGAAACTAAAACTCCTTCATTAAGATACAATTATATTTATGAATGGAATATCCATCAGCCAAATTGTAAAGGAATCCAACTCTCTCGAAATTGGTTCACAAGCAGGGAGAGTGAACACTCACCGTGCAATGGACAAGCAAAAGCTCTCCAAAATTCCAAAGGACAATTAAAAAATTATAAAAATATATTATCCTTCCTCATGAAATCCTTTTATTAACTTAATTAGGACTCCTAAGGTCTAATTTCCCTCCATGGGCTTCCTCCAACTCATCTTTGTGGTTTGGTAACTCTCATGACACTTGTCTTCCTCTTCATGCTCCAATTCTTTCCCCAATTCGAAGGGTTTCCTGTAGCTCCAAAATTAGACCTCTTGGAGGCTAATTTTATCCCTGTCATTTCATATTTGTCACATGTCAGCAATCATGTCTGAATTTGTCATACTTGTCATAGAATCGTTCATCATTTGTTGTCATAGAGTGCATATAATCTCCTTCCAAGTGGCACAACTTGTCTTCTAGTCCCTTCCTCTTCCATGGAAGTTACCCTCATTTACCAATTAGAATTACTTGTCTCATTATATTATATTTGACACCATATCACCATCCAATAATTTTTCATTACCCATGTGTTAACCCAAAAAATCCCTCAATGAGCTCTACATGACCTACACCACCCAAAGACATCTATGTACAACCCTCATTTGAGCCCCACACCTTTGCTAAGGCTCAAAAATATGAAAAAGGGCTTTAAAACCCCTAAAAAGAGCCAAAATAGCTCTCATAGGGGCTAAAACCTCCAAAAGGGGGCTAAAACCCCTCAAAGGAGCTTAAAACCCCCAAAGGAGCTAAGAATTGGGTGAAAGGGGCTTAAAGCCCAAAAAAGGGGCTAAATCCCCAACCAGGGGCTTAAAACCCTAAATCTCTAGAAAAATCTATAAATAGAGGGGTGGGGGTCACTCTCAAAACACTCCTTCTCTCCCTATCGTTATGCTACCCGTGTGAGTGCCTTGAGATCCATTTCCTCTCAAGCCATTCACCCTCCCTCTCCTCCATTGCTCCACAAGCCAAGCTTCCATCCCAAAGAGAGAGGTGCTTCCACAGCTAGGGCATGGTGGCCCATTTGCACCAAGAATGAAGGTATACTTGTGTTTTCTTTCATTTTTATTGTATTTTTCTAACTTATTTTGTTTGCAGGCTTGTTGTCTAATGCTTTGCTGCAGGTTTTCCATTGATTTCTTGTAGCCATATTTTGTTTTCTAACCATTTCATGCAGGGTTTCATAGCTTGGCCCTAAACTTGTTTGTAGGTTATCTTCCAACCAATAGGAACCCTACCCTTTCGTCCTATAGACGGAAGGTAGTTGTTCCTGCCTGTAGCAAGGGCAAAATTCCTACTACACCATGTGTTCGAATTTGGATGAATATCATGCCAAGTGTGCGCGGAATCTAGTCACCCAAAGGATCCACAAGCTTCCAAGTGTCTTCATGAACCCATGCCACTTTATTTTATTAGAATTTATCATTTATGTGACCCATTTAAATGTGACTATGGTAAAATAAAGTCCTTTTGGGTCCCATATCCCCTTATTACAAAATTTACGTCTCCATCTCAACCTAGGGAACTAGTAGGTTGGTGAAACATTATTTGCAAATAGTCTTATTTGGAAATTATTTAATTGGGGACATGACATGGAATCCTCTCCATATTCTCTATTTGGATGGAAAGACCTCATGCAGGGTCCCTCACAACTACATCATATTACAAATATTATTAGTAACATGAAAAATGATTATGAGAGATAAAACATATATTCCAAAACTGTAAAGACTACATTATTTTGCTAACAAACTCATGAATTAAAAAACAACACCAATTCATTTATTGCCTTAGCTTGCAAAAAAAAATTAGATGAAATCTAACAGCTGTAATAAATTGTGTTCATCCTAGTTCCATTATAAATAAGAAATGCAAATATTACATTCTAGCATTGTAATGCAACACGTATATTAAGGTCTTCACTCAATGAATTATCCAGAAATGTACCATAACTAGAAAGAAAACCCTCCCAAATCCTATAATGACACAATTTTACATTTGGCATAAATTGGGAAATGACCCATGCCTCATGTGAACTTCCTAATCTCTTGAATATAAGTGATTTAGACTATGAGCACCCTAAAATATCTTGTTATTGGTTTGCATCTTCTTTCTAGCACACTTATGGATTCTCCCTATAGTGCAGCCATAAATCATCTCTAATACACTTCTTAGGTTGTAATGTTGTGCTACCCTAACATTGTTTTTCTCCTTGTTTATTACAAGAATTAGGGTTTGTTGGTTGGTTCAGTTTTATCCTTGTGGTCTCTTATGAACCTCAACACGGGATACAAGAGAGTGTCGAAATTCCTTACTCAATTATCTATTGGTTTATGCACACAACTAGGGTTTATGTCCTAGCTAAAACCCTAGGGTTTATTGACCTACTATTGTGTTGATTCAATGGACATTGATAAAATTATCTTATCAATCTTATCTTTTGTCATCCATAGCTACATGCCCATGGTTTAATGTTAAACATTGAATTGATTAGTGATATTCTTGTTCAAGTATGCCTATAAATTGGATTGTGGAATTGGATTTCAATAAATTTTATCTTACAATATTGTTATGTAAGAATTGCTTGCTTATTTGTTTGTTGTTGATGCTTAATTTCATTTGATTTTACATTTTCTCAAACTATCATAAGTATTATGTGTCTCAATTTCCTTACCTATTTGATTTTGAACAAATCTTGCCTTAAGCCATTTGCGACTTCATTACATCATTTGTATCTCGAAGATGCATTTGTATTGAGTCTTTGTACTTGTATTTATGCAAGCAAGGAAGGAACTAGGGTTTTGGGGGGAAATTAGAGGATACTTGAAGTGTTAATGTTTGAGTCCTTTAGTGAGATGGAGGTAGATCCTAGGGCATGTGACAAAGAAACCCTAGAGGATACTAGGATCTCTTTGCTTAGAGATCTTATGTGAGGCATGCTTAGTGAAATAACAAAATTGGACTTGATGGTGTTGGTGCTAGCTTGTTGTAGAGCCTTTGGTGTGGCTAGAGAGCATGGTGGGTAGTCAGACATGCATAACACCAAGGAAGGTTGTAGGTTGACAAGAGCTCTAGCACTGTCATGAATATGCAAGGACATTCTGACAATTGTGGGGCAAGAGAGAAGATGTGGAGAGATCTGTAGGATCCACTATGTCTTGCAAATGAAAATGGATCTTGAACATAAATAGGTTTGTGGAACTTGATTTCAACAACTTCTATATGACAATATCACTATGTAAGAATTTCTTGCTTATGTATATATTGTTGGTGCTTACTTTCATTTGATTTTACCTTTTCTCAAACTGTCATTCATAAGTACGTGAGAAACAAATAATTCCTTACCTTGTTAGAGGCCTGGAAAGTAGTATAATATGCTTTAATTTCATAACAAGCCCTAGGAAATTGTCAAAATTTAGATGACACGCGAGTGGGTTGTAGAAAAGCACCACCGTAGCCATTCATTGAGCTCCTCTTCGTTTCGAAAATAATTTAATATTCTCTACTAAACAGGACCAACCACGTGAAGGTGGAAGCTCTTATGGCTCCTTCCCCCCTTCACATCACTCTCAATTCCCCATACCGAATACATGTACTTGAAAAAAAATATGTGCAAACATGCATATTTCATCATAAAGAAACATTTACCATTCACTCAATGAAATCCAACATTCATTAAACAATTCATTCATTTAGTAGGGAAAAAAATATGCAAGAAATTATATTATCAAAAACAATTACACAGTATTTCTTCAGTCACTTCTTTCCATTTTTTTTCTCTTTACGAAATCAACAAGAAACTCATTGTCTAGAACTTATTGTTCAGTTCTTGGTGGTTCATTAACTTGTCGATTGATGACTTCCTAGTAGAGTACTCACGACGTGGATTTTGCGGCAAGGGGTTCGGATTTGGTGCAATCATTTGAAAATGTTACATTGATATATTATGGTATTATAATGACAAGTATTTCATTTAAAAAACATTACAAAGGTGTTTTTTACCTGATGTGGCCACATCATGTACTTCATATTCCTGTCTAGGCTCAACTTGTACAGTGTGACCCTCTACAAGCTCTGTAGTTGAAACATGGAAAAGTACAATGAGTGTTCACCATCTGCAATGCAATATTTAAAATCCTAGCATATGAATAAATTCATTACCAAGATTCAAAGCATGATCTTTGATTGGTTGTTGTCCATCCTCGACATTGATTGGATTGTTGCTTTCTTGCTCAAAACAAAGTCAATATTTTATGGAAATTATTTTTAACGGATATATTTCACAAGTAATAAATCTTCATTAAACTATATAGATTTTATATACCTGTGTGCAAGATGGATCACCAGAAAATTGTGTTTTCCCAGACAAGCTTTTTCGACGTTCAACAATAGCTTTAAATCCGTGATGGAATCCAAGCTTCAAGTCTTCCTTAGTGGGCACTTTCTTGAATCGGTCGGCCTGCATGTTTGCATAACGTCATGAATTACCTTTTGTCGTGCAATAAAATGAAAATAATTTTCAATTTATTATTTGGATGCATTATTGGTTTTTCGATACTTACAATTCGTGCCGCCAAATTTGAATAATCACCAGACCCAAGTTTGTGCTGACCAATTTTTTCTTGTCTTGCCTTTGTGGCCTTTGATGTGTCAGACAACCTATGAAAGTGTTGAAATATGTTAGATGTTCCAAATTTGATATATAAATTAGTAATAATAAGGTTTAGAATTACATTTTGGAACTATTGCATACCTCCCTGTGCCTGGTGGTAGCTTTCCTTCTTTTCTTTGAGCCCTCTCCTTTCCATCTTCCACTAGGTATTTCCACTCTCTAGATGGAATCATCAAAGGGCGCTCATACCTAGGGTTCCTTTCTAAGTGAACCCTATATTGGTCCCAAACAATCTTCATATGTTGTCCAACCTTCTTTAGGACCATGACTCTATTAAAGGTCTCGTTGCTGAACAAGCCAACCAACCGATTAATAAGCTCATATTTTAAACTTCTAATTTGTTTATCCCACCTTGTGTAGATGGTGGTCCCAAATATCTCCAAGGAAAAATCATTTAGATATTTATAAAAAACCTCATTTCCCACAAAACGATCATGCCATCATTAGTTGAAAGACAATGTTTTATTGGTATATTACAATCAAATTATAAACACTAATTTGAATAATGCATAATAATTACCTGGGATCTTCTCTATCTTTATTGGAATGAGCTCTTCGTCCACCAAAAATGTTGTTTGTATTGTACCTATGCTAGTGACATGGGAATATCCAGGAAATGTTGCTTCAACAATATCAATACTAGCAGGCTCTAAATCGACCCCTTCTTTTGCATGATTTGGTGTGCGTCGGTCACTAGCGGGTGCAATCACAACTGGCCTCGGTTGTGTGATGGAACATGTTGTTGACTGTTCAGTCGACAAAATTGGCACATGAGATGTACATGGAGTTGTTTTATCACGTGACAACTCTCCATGAACATCACTCATGCCAACAACCCCTTGACCACTAGTGTGTGGTCACAGAAAATCCTATAAATACAAACCATATTTTATAAGTTCACCGTCATATACAAGTAAAAATTATAAATTACCAAATGATTTCATATTATGATTCAAGATTCCACAACTTACTTTCAAGGCATGCGATCTCTTTAGAAAAACATCAACATTGGCTCTAATCTCACCTGTCTGCGGCTAAATGAATAACAAATGAAGGATATCCTCATTAATTTTTCTCAAGGTGTTCTTTATCATCTTTATCAGGTCTAGAGAAGAACCAATGACAACATCCATCAACTCATCCGAATCAAAAGCTATTGATTGCTCTAATGTTGTTTCATACGTTGAATTAGTGGTCCACAACAAAAATATATAAAACATTGACTGACGTGAAAGCAATAGATTGAGAAAAAAAGTATATTAATAAAACATATTGATCATGATAGATTCATAAAATTACAATTAGGTTTACCTAATGCCTCGATGTTGGTGTCGTCTAATCCACAGCTGGGGACTTGCCCCGATAACCCCCTTTCCAAAAAGAAGTAGAAAACATTATCATAATGAAACCAATATACACACGAAAAAGACTTAAAAAAACATTATGCTCAATATTATATTTGCACAATTCCAATGAATTATACATACTACCTCGAGGATCGACTAATCATCCGATCAATGATTAGGGGACTTGCCTTGATCTACAAATAGGGAGGTGCCCCTTACAACACCTTGCATAAAAAACATAGAACAATTATCTAAACAAAACCAAAATACTCATGGTAAAAACATAATAAGAAAACATTTTGACATATTTAAATTGTTCAATTACAATCATGTATACTTGTTGCCCCGAGGTTGTTGTTGTCTAATCAGTAGCCGAGTGGTTTCCTTGATCAACAATCTGCAACAATTATATAGTTAACATTATCTAAATGAATCGAATATACTCATGAAAAAACACACACAAAAAAAAATTGTTCATATTAAATTTGTACAATTGCATTGATGTATACTTGCTGCCTCGAGGCAGGTCCGATATCATCTACTACTAGGGAGGTGGCCCTTACGACACCTTGCTTCAAAAACATAGAATTTTTTTTTCCAAACGAAACCAAAATACTCACAGAAACAACATAATAAGAAAACATTTTGACATATTTAAATTATACAATTACAATCAGGTATACCTATTGCCCTGATGCTGTTGTATTCTGACCAATAACCGAGTGGTTTCCCCTATCAACACTGCAACAAATATACAAATAACATTATATGAACCAAATGAATATACTCGTGAAAAAACACACAAAAAAACTCCTTTTTAAAAGTATATTTGTACTATTACAAATATGTATACCTGTTGCGTCAAGGAAGTTGTACTCCTCTGACTAGCTGCTGGGGAGATGCCTCGATCACTATCCTGCGAAGTAAATATAGAAAATTTAAACAAAACTATAACAATAAAAGGTTGGGTAAATTGTTATATGTACCACTCCCATAGTAACCGTGTTTGTATTTACTCGATTAAAATTGTAATTAATAAGCAACTCTTCCTCTGCAACTATTGATGTAATGGCACATACAAAAACATGTTTCCTTAATGGCCCTCAAATATGCAGTTGGGTTTCTTAATTGTAGACCATGGTTGTGTACTGTTTATAAACCTCGTAATATTCCCTATGGCTTTTGGCCTTCCGTCAATGTACAACGTTGCTCCTTTATTTTGATCTTTGTCTTTTAGCTATAAATAATTTGCTGACAATCCATATCTGCACATACTTCATGTCTATTGGACCAGGTGCATCTAATCTTTGTAGTTGTAACAGGGTCCAACATACTCCATCAATTATGTACATATGTCATAACTGACCTTGATGTCATCCATGCAAAACAACACCGAACCATGTAATGACGATGGTGCAATTCGATATATCCTCTCGTTCACACAAAAATATGTGTTTAGTTGAGGAATATCCTTGGGTACCCATTGTTTCACTAGATGTTTGTACCTCAATGGAACCTTGATGTTGCATATTGTCTCATCATCATAGGAACATGACCCCCCTTCAGCGAGAAAAAATTCCATCCGTTTATGGAATTTTCTTTTGATATTTTGACATCTAGTTGATATAAGTCTTTAGACCTACTAGTTGTCTCACTTTCATCTAGTCTTACTGAAATTCCCTCGCTCGAGGAAGAAATATCTCGGAAATACCTGTTTGGTTCTACCTACACCATGGGAAAAAAGTTTAAATAGGACCTTGTTGGGTATGCATATTCATATTGGAAAATTACAAGGCATTAAGGCATGCATTTTCCACTATCATCATACATAGTTAGCAATTCTCCCCAAGCTTGAAAATGCATATGTTGATTAGTAAGGGATTTTTCCTTTAATTGTCTTGCATGTTCAAAAGTGGAAACAATGGCGAAAAATAATTTTTTAATGCCTCGAGTTCATATAAGAAGGAATCATCAAAATTTTGAGCCTATGTGTTGTTAAACTATGTGAGACATAGTTTGAAATCATCATGGAATATGCTTTGAGATTTGGATATAAAAAGGTGGACATAAAGTAATGGAATATGCTTTGAGATTTGGAAAAAAAGAGAGTATAGATGATCCCAATTCTAAAATAGGATGATGATATGGTGCTCTAAGGTGATATATTTTTTACATTCTTAAAGATGTAAGTCCAATAAACATATATCTACAACAATGTAAGGTTTTATGGATGTTAAAATGACTTTCTTCCAATAAAATCCTATATAAGCTTATTGATTTGTTACCTTACTAGTACACATAATTTTCAAAGGTGGTAGAAGTTTTCACAATGGTACAAATTTGTGCACAAATTTTCTTGGAGGAGATTTAAGTCTACCTACACAAACATGGGTTTGTGACACATTTGCATCTTTTATGCCCACAAGTATCCAAGGTATTCAATAGGGCACTATGCATTAGTGGTATCCTTGGCACGCTCATGTGGTCATGATGAGGCATATCGGCCATGGGAATGAGTTTGACGCGAAACAAACAAATCTCATACAATAATGCCCATAATTGTTGGCACACAATTCGGAAAAGAATTAAGGTTTGAGTCTGTCAAGCACACCCAATATCTAGAGTATGAGCAATATAACATATAAACTAGCATATTGGATGCCAATATTATATAAAATCATGACAATGTGGGGGTAACCATGCATCCATGCAATATCTCCTTGTAACTACCTCTTATTTGACCTGCCAAAGAGATGGAAGGTCAAATAAGGTCAAATATATGCAATAGCTCCTTGTAACTACCTCTTATATGAAATAGCTCCTTGTAACTACCACTTAGTTGACTTGCCAAAGAGATGGAAGGTCAAATAAGGTCAAATATATGCAATATCTCCTTGTAATTGCCTCTTATATGCAATAGCTCCTTGTAACTACCTCTTATTTGACCTTCCAAAGAGATGGAAGGTCAAATAAGGTCAAATATATGCAATAGCTCCTTGCAACTACTTCTTATATGCAATAGATCCTTGTAACTTCCTCTTATTTGACCTGCCAAAGAGATGGAAGGCCAAATAAGGTAAGATATATTGAATAAATCCTTGTAACTACCTCTTATATGCAATATCTCTTTGTAAGGTCAATTCTTGAAGGATAATTCCACAAATCCATCCACATGGCTAGAAAATGTATTGATTTCTCAATCATATCCTCTTAACTAAACAATATTGAAATATAGAATATAGAGTAAAATAAAGTATAAATTTTAGGTGAGATTTATATTTTCCAAGCTTTTAGCATACACCCTATTGTGGAAGTTAATAAATTGACAAAAATAGTGCAAAAAAAAATACTAAATAACACTCCTCATTGTCACCTAGTAACAACCTATCAAGTTTGATGGAGAGGGAAATCAACCATCACAAAATATTTACAAGTTAGATGTGTATGTGTTATATATTTAAGTTGATAAAAAGGTAGTTGGAGACTTATCCACGATGATACTCATCCCAGATGTTGAGCGAAAAAGATCCATTTTTTTCTTATATATAGTCCATTCTTCCATAGTTCCCATTCCAAACAGTACCACATTGTCCACAAAGAGTAAGTGAGTTAAGGCTAGAGACCTGGAAATCTTGACACCTTTAATAATACCCTTACACTTGGATTCATTGATGAGCAGGCTGAGCCCTTCAATAACTAATAGAAAGAGAAGTGGAGACAAAGGGCACCCTTGATGAATGCCCCTTGAAGCATAGAAAAAACCATATGGAGAGCCATTTACCAGAACCGAAAAGTTGGAAGAGACTACACAGCCCATGATCCAATTAACCCCATCCAATGGAATACCAACTTGCGTAAGTACAAGTCGCTAGAAATTCCAATTCACTTTGTCGAAGGCTTTGACTAGATCCAATTTAAGAACCAAGGCCTTTAACCTTTTAACTTTAATGGAATGTTATATTTCATGTGTAATGCCCACCGGTTCAAGTATTTTCCTATTCTTCAGGAAGCCATACTGCTCAGCTGAGATAGCCTTGTCCAAAAGGGGTTTGAGACGATTAGCAATTATTTTTTAAATAAGCTTGTAAATCAAGTTGCACAAGGAGATAGGGAGGAAGTCCGCAAAGGTTTGAGGCTTTTCACACTTTGGAATGAGAGTTTAAAAAGTAGAGTTGAGAGAAGATAAAACCTTCCCCTCTTTTCTGGACAATTCAACAGCCTTCAATAAGTCCTCACCCACCAACTCGAAGAACCACAAGAAGAATTCAACAGGACAACCGTAAAGACCAAGGCTTTTATCCTTTTTAAAACCTTTTAAAGCCGCATCTACTTCAGTTAAATATACTTATGAACAAAAATTAACAGAATCATCTTCTAATAAGAAAGAAGGGTAAAGCTTGATCACCTTAAGTTGATATGAAATAAGAGATTTACCATCATCCTTTAAAAGAGATGAAATATAAGCTTCCCCCATAGTTTTGAGATGTGATCCATCATTTACCAGCTCACCTACATCATTCTTTAATTCCCAGATGGAATTGAAGTTCCTTCTAGCAGAAGATGCATTGTGAAAAAATTTAGTATTGACGTCCCCATGTTTAACCCAGTTGTTCCTTCTTTTCAATTTCCAAATCAAAACCTCATGAGTCAAATGCTTTTCTTTTCGACTCTTCAGAGAAGATAAACATAAGGCACCATCCAATGAAAGTATGCCCAAGGGGCAAGACTCAAAGAGAGCCCGAATCTCTGCCTCAATATCCTCAAGGGACTTTCCCCTCTTCTGGAGTTGCTTCTTTTCCCAACCTTTCAGCACTCCTTTAAGCCTTTTAAGCTTGAATACCAAAAGAGACATATCATCATCAGTTGGTGGGTGAGCCTTTGCTAGCCAAGAAGTTCCCACAATATTTGAGAAGTCCTCCTTCAATAGCCAAGCACGATTGAATTTGTACGAATACATGTGCATAAAGGAATGATCATCCCATTCCATGCAAACCAAAAAATGGTTAGAAATTTCTGAGGGGTGGGACCATGTTCCGTATCGATGAAAGAGAGGCAACAAATGGTCAAAAGAAAAAAAGCAATCAAGTCTTTTGTTGATGCCCTCAGCCCCCACATGACCATTTCGCCAGGTTGATCCTGAACAAGAAGGGGTAAGATCCACCAGATTGGATCTAACTAAAAGTTGAGAAAAGAAGGAAGCCAGAGGGTCTATACGCAGCTTGTAGCCCCAAATTTCAGCATCAGTAAGGGTAAAATTAAGGTCCCCTGCAATAAGCAGATTGGGAAGATCAATAATACCCCCGCAACAACATTATTCCAAAAAAATTCCCTATTTTGATATGGCCCATAGCAGTTAAGCACATAAAGTGCAGCATTGAGACCCCCGAATCTCACATTTACAAGAATACCTGCACACAAGATAAAGGATTTGCAACGAGCAGCCAAAGGATTCCACCCTGTTAAAATCCCACCTAAGAGACTAGTTGAACCAATGGCACAAAACTCCCCACAAGGTTTATTTTTTGCAAAAGAAAGGAGATCTTGGTGACGTTCACACATCGTTTCTTGAAAAAAGACCATATCCGGATTTAAATCCAAAAGCAAAGACCGAGGGATTTTATTTTGGTGATCCCTCCAAACCCATGAATGTTCAAGGAAAGGAGCTTCATGAGGAACCCAAAATAGTGGGTGACGTTTCTCTAAGCACCCGAGAAGAGGGGAGACTAAGTGAAGGAAGTTAGGCCCTGGCCACATCCTTGATCCTTACAGAAAGCGAGGTATAAGATTTCGAGCTCCCCACTTCATCGACTAACAAAGTTGTTTTAGGTTTCCTTGCCTTACGAATAGTGACATTCTCAAATCTGATAGAGTCAAGGGGAAGGGTAGAGGGGAGAGGGGAGTTTTCTCTAAGAAGATGGATATAGATCTCAACAAGGTCGGATCAACAAAGGAAGGCATATCCTGGGGGCTTTCAGGCCTAGTAATGCTAGAATCAGGGACAGAGGGAACACTCAGAAGAGGAGGAAAGTCATCCCTGGAAAAGAGCAGGGATTCATCGCAAGCTGAGGGAGGGGGAAAAGACAAGGGCCTTGAGATAGTGGGATCCTTCAAAGGACGGGAGACATCTCCAAAAGAGTTTGAGTGCGCAGACCGAACAGGGTCCACACAAGCAAGCCAAAATAGTTTGGGTCTGCAGACCAAACATGGTCCATGCAAGGTGAGCCAGAAGCACTATCAAAGGATAAGAGGACATCACTAGCAAAGTTATCCAAGCGCAGCTAACAAACAAAACTCTCAAATGCTGACCCACCCAACACTGACTGAGGACCAGGGGCGATCAAGGGAGAAACAACATTAATCTTACCAATGCTAACTAAATTCTCCACATCTTCAATAAAGAGGAGTTCTCCTTTCGTTAAATCTTCATAATTAGTGGGAGAGACAGAAACATACATACCTTCATGTGATGGAGAAGGGTCCTCAATGGACGTGTATAAAGCAGGAGCGTCTGAGGTGGCTCATCTCATGGCATAAGTTGCATCAAAAAGGGATATTTAGGTAATCAAGATTTTGACATATAATCATATTGTTGCATATGATGTTAATTTCCACCTGTAGACACATGAGACATCAAGTTCAAGTAAAATCTGCACCATTCATTTGTCAAAGTTGTGTAGAAAATTTTCCTCCACTGCCACAAAGCGACCCAAGGAGTTCGCAATAACCACCAGAGTGTCTTTTCTCCAATGCGGCAAGGGGAGTGCCAGAAGAAGAACCTATAACTGTTGCTTGATAACACGCTCCCGAAGCATATCAAAACTAGTGTGCCAACGACTAAGCACCAGGGATCCCTTTCCAAAAGACAAAAGGGAGCTCAGAATTAAAGAAGCATCCTTGTTGTCCAGAAAAACAAAGACCAGCCACCTATTCGCCAAGAGATTGATAGTCAAGACATAGTCAAGTAATGGCTTCCAATGAAGCATATCTCAGTCGACCCATTCCCCTTTATCCGTGCTACAGTATTCCAAACGCCCCACCAGGGCTCTGCAACAAAGGGCTTCCACCTTATCCATGTACACATCCCTGCCCAGAACGAAGCTATGCTTCACCCCTAGAGCCTTAATAACTTTAGATTTCCGCCAAGAATGGAAAGAGGAAGAGACAAATCTCTATGACTTCCCAGACCCCTCACCCAATGTGATAGGAAGGTCAAGAGCCACAGAGAAGACCACAAAACAAGGAAAGCCGAAAAACCAACCGGCAAACCCTAAATCCATACTCAGGTAAAAAACCTAGAAAAATAAAACCCTATAACCAACACCAGCATAAGGCAACACAAAACTAGAAAACATATTTAGAGCAGTAAGTATACCACCCCTTAGCGAACAGAACCACAGAAAACCCCTATAGAGAAGTCGACAGTGTCCACTAACCAAAAGCCAGAGAAACAGTAATAGCAAGAAGAAGTCTTGACAGACTGTTTAAAGTTGACAACATTAGAAATAAACCAAAGAATAGTAGCACTTCAAAGAGCTGTGGACCGAAACCCCGAAAAGACCCCTTCTGAAAGTCAACCTAAAACCCCCGAAAACCATAAGGCTCAATAACCCGAAAGCCGTGAAACTTGGAGCTCCAGATAGCGTAAAACACAACCGCTAAAAAAAGGGGGAAAGCAAGGAGGCAACATAAAACTAGCGAAAAAAGACGAAGGCAAAAACCCAAACAACAAAAGACAAACTTCCCACTTTTTAAAACATGGTTGGTACTAAGTCCTCCGCTAGGAGGACGAACTCCGTGTCAAACAAAAAAGAAGACCACATAAAAGCGACTCATCGAGTGCCCCCACTCTTAGAAGGAGCAAAGCTCACCACTGAGAAAAAAACCGTCGAAGGAAGAGCAATCAACCAATTGGGGCAACCACCACAGCCTGTCGGTCCTGAAAAAATTACTTTCATATCCGAGACTTGATTGTGAATAGATATCACCAAATAATTGAGATTGTTATAAATCCATTTGATACAACCATACATACTACCAATCTACTTGATGCGGATCAACTTGTTGTAAATCCCATGCTACATGTCTTGCTACATATATATATGTGTTGCATATATATGCATTCCAAATACATTTATTTTAAACCACATGAGAAGACTTATTGTGGTTTAATAAAGGAAAACAATGTGGTTGGCAAATGTGCAATATATGCTATCAAACTATGATTTAGTTATAAATGCACATTTATCAACACATGAACTGAATATGTTCCTTTCTCGGCTTATATTCCACCAGTTAGTTATGTTCCTACAAGCTGTGGATATAAGAAAGCAAACAATAATCAAACAACCAACTCATAAATAATAAAAGATGCCATGAATTCATTACTACCACTATTTACAATAGAAGACATGTATTCATTGCTATAGTTATTAACAACGATCTCACGAAGTTAGTGCTAAACGTTTTTGCACCACCACAACTTTATGAGGGTGGGAAAGGATAGTAAAACATGCACAATCCTTTTAAACACGAGTGTGTCTTGAGATACATGTAAAATATAAAAATATTTTGTATTATGAATATATGATAATAAAGAAAAATCTTCCAATCTAGAAAGTCCCATTGCCATGACAAAAGACCTTACCATATAGTTGCACATAGTCTTAGGAACCTCCAAGAGTGATTCCCCACCACCTACTCAACACAATGACAAGTTCTCCATGCTCCTTATCATCATATCAAAGCGTTAAAAGCATATCCTAATGATGGTGAGGAGACATTTATTCTTGAGTGAAAGCTCTTGTGGATGGATGAGAATTAACCCCAAGGATCATAACACCTCACTTAAGGTTAGACTTGTGTTGACCTTTTCTTTATATTTTTATTTAGCCTTATGTTTTTTTTTTGCAATGTGGCCATGTTAACTAAAGTTCATTGTTTTCTATGTTGCATCATTTGCTTTGTGCTAAAGGCTTGCAACATTTAGTTATGGGTGATTTTCAACCATTAAAAGTGTCATCAATATTATTTTGGAGTGTATTGATAATTAAAAGAAGTTTTTAGTGATTTTTGTATTAACTTGTTCAATATTGGCAATGCTTAAGATTGCCATTAAATGTTATCTACATTATTTTGTACTATATTAATAATTAATAAAACAAATTTTTAGTTATTATTATTTTTTAAAAACTTAGGTAATATTGGTAATGTTTAAGATAATTACTTCAACAATTATTAAAGTATCATTTATATTATTTATATTATACATTAATAAATAAAAGCAATCTGAGTGAAAAAGTACTAAATGCAAATAAAAACATTGCAACCAAATATATTTATAAATAAATAAATAAACCATCTAGTTGCATGCAACTTAATTCATGCCTCTTAATAGTTAAATAAATTATTCTATTTAATCCAAAAAAAATAATAGAGAATTATTAAAATTTATTCATTAAAAATATAGATATTATTTCAGACTAGCTTGAAGAATTATATTGATCCATATTTCAAAATCACATATTAATATCAAATAAACAATAGATGCGAGTCCTACAAAATATTTTGTATGTCAATAAGCTCATAGTAATTTTGGTTTGGCCAACTTATTTGAGAACTTGATTATTAGGTTGGAACACTCTAGTGTGGATTTCAACTCTTGATATGACGGAATAAAACACTTGTAGAGTATTTTCACTCATGATCCAATTATTATCTTGTTTGTAGAATTTGAGTGATGCACTATCAAACACTATTATCAAACCATATTTTAGACGAGGTAAGAAATAACCATCACCAATAATATAAGTACATTCCAATTTCGATTATAAACAACACAACTATCCTAGTTCTCAAACTTTTACAACAAGTAGGGATCCTTAAAAGACTAGGTTGAAAAATCATATTGGTCCATATTTAAAATCACAAAATAATATCAAATGAACCATTGTTGCAAGTTCTCAAAATTAGGTTTATATTTCAATGGGTTCATAGTAATTGTGGTTTGGGTTCCACCTTATATAAGCACTTGAGCATTTTCACCCATGATCTAGTTATTTGTCTTCTTTGTAGAATTCCAGTGGTGCATTATCAAAGACTATTGTAGATGAGGTAAGAAGAACCATTGCCAATAAGTGTAACACCCCGGTTTTGACCCCTATTGAATTAAAAATGTATATGATGTATATATTGTAATTAATCATGGCATGGAGCTAAAGGCAAAAGCCCCACCATTGATTTAACGTTTTATGTTTCGGGGATTAAAATCGATGCAAATGGTATTTCGTGCTAGCCAAGAACATTATAATTTTGGACATCATGTAAATATGCAATAAAATTAAAATACCCACAACCAGCTATGTCAATGCAACATTAAAAGAGATGGGAGCATAATTTCCTAAGGATAAGGGGGGGAATATTCAAACCTTTGAGACAATGGGGAAAAGCCAAATGTCAAGGGGAAAACCCTTCAAGCTGTCAACTACCCTTTCTTGTCTTATTCACCCAATCATTTATTTCTGCGAGAAATTGGTTGAGGTAGTTATTGCATGGGGATGGCAAGAGTATGGGAGTCAACAAATTTGAATTTGGGGAAGCCACCCATTTTTTAACCTATGAGGCAATTTATTGCCCAGAAATGATTCCCAACCCATAATGCATTCAGGTCCTCCATTCCTCACGTAGTTGGAGGCTTGCAGAGCTCTCTCCTTCACGTTTTTGGTACGTTGTGTGTTTCCTTCACATTTGGGGGCAGTTTTCTTCATTTCCCCTATGGTTGGGAAATCATTTTTGTAATGCTTCGTGGTTGGGTTGCCTCCCTCATGATTTGCTACATTTCCTCATTGTTTTCCAAGCTCGAAATCCGTTTTTGGTAATGCCCAACAAATTGGAGAAGAGACCACGCTTTTTGGGTGTTTGTTGAATCTGTTTTTTCCCACATGAAGCCAATGAACGTTTTGTGAAATCGATTTTAGTTCCTAGGGTTGTTTTACCCATTCACCATTATCGAATTTAGTTTCTAGGACATTTTTGTCCACGCCCAGAACTTGTATTTTGCTATAAGTGCATCTTTTTTTTTGGTCTGAACTGGCTTGGAGTGGAATTGGGTCTGAACTAGCTTGGTAAACCTAGTGTAGGAAGGAACCTCATAGATAGATCTAGAGGGGCTGGTTTTCTTCTTTGCACACCCTGAAGAGCACCGGAAGGGAAGGCATATCCCAAGGGACTGTGTAGCAGATAAGGGGATGCTTCCTTGTGTTTGGTGTGTAGATGTTTTAGAAGCCAAGCCAGATCTAGTGCAGGTGTCCATAGCTTCCTGGTTGAGCTCACTAGCTTAGCAGTTCAAGCTTTCCACCTCCTTAGCAGCCTGATAAACCCAAATGTAGTTTTGGCTTGGCTGAATTTTGATATATCTTTGGCTATGTGTGAGCCTGCCAGTGTTCCCTTATTCCTTGTGGGAATCATGCCCAACTCGGGGGTGGCAGTGGTGTTGAGAGAGTGATGAGCACACTGTCCTATGGTTGGGTGGAACGTTGCAACGACATAGCTGGTTGCGGGACAAGCTTCTTTCAAGGTAATTATTCTTGAGTATTTTATATCTGCAACTGTATTTGTTTATGAATTAATATGAACATGTTGAATGCTTAAGTAAATGTAATTGCTTCCATTGTATTTGCAATTGTTATGCATCTGTACATGTTGTTAGTTCAATGCATTTTATTATCATGTTCAAGGGACTTAAATTTCCCAAATTTGATAGCATTATAGTTGCGTTCTCTCTCTGATAGAGGGGTGGGGATGTGATAATAAGTACATTCAAATTCGACTATGAACAACAAAACCACAATTTGCAAACAAGTGGGGATCCTTCCAAGACTAGCTTGAATAATCATGTTCGTCCATATTTCAAAATGACAAATTAATATCAATTAAGTAGTAAATGTGGGTCCTCAAAAATTAGGTTTGCATGCTAATGAGCTCATAGTGATTTTGGTTTGGGTTCCACCTTATTTGAGCACTTGAGAGGACTATATATGCAAACATTGCAGAATGGTCTTAACCTTGATATGCTACCAACATAAACTTGAGTCATATTCTTTTAAAATTAAGCCATGACTTCTTTTGTATGTTCTTCATTCATATGAACAAATCCACTTAACTATTAGGTTGGAACCATATAAGTGTGGAACATAAACATTTCAGCTCTTGAGATGGCGAAGAAAAAAAAATCTAGAGTATTTTCACAAATGATCCAATTATTTGTCTTCTTTGTAGAATTCAAGTTATGCACTATCAAATACTATTGTAGATGAGGTCAGAAAGAACCAATACGATAAGTAAATTCAAAATTAGATTGTAAGAAAAAAACTACCCTAGTTCTCAAACTATATCAACAAGTAGGGATCCTTACAAATGACATCAATCATACTAACGTAACAACTTTAAGTGTACCCTCCATGGTATTATAGGAGTATAAAAAACAAAAAATTTATCGTGTGTCCCACTCCCATTTGCACAAGGGTCTATACCCTTCTTTGAAGAAAGTGGCATGATGGGACTTATCCTTGAACTGAACAACGTTTCTTGCTAGATTGTCAACTGCTCATGAAAATGTTTTTGACCCTCACAATAACAAGGGTTGGATTTCACAAATCAACAAAAAATTAATATAGATAGTACTAAAATGACTTGGACACAAGTTTAAATTCACATACCTAAACCTCCATTTCTCTTCTTCTCTCTCATACCTTAACATAATGTATTCAAAATTATCCACACCAAGAACAATGTTTGTTTATTATAAAAACAAATTACTGTATCCTCACTGTGTCGTATAAAAATGTGCTCATCCTTTCCTCTTCCTAAGCCCTTGCTTTTGCAATCAATGAATCCACAAAGAGCTTTTTTTCAAGCAGAAAAAATAGTTCCTTGATATTCATATGAATCAAAGGTAACATAATAACAATGCTTAAATACATAGCAATGAATTCATAACAGCATAATATATACATATCATATAACTATCGATTAGTCAATAAATCATGACTATCCAATCCTTGCAAAGCTAATATCCCTTTCCAATACTTACAAGCTCAAAAGGTCATTACTACAAAGTATCAAGTAATAACATTACAAAAAATAAGTCCAATATACACAAAAAATAACAGAGATCAAGAACAAAACAACTCAATAGATCCCTCAAAAATCTTCTTCCCCTCCAAAAACTCAGAGAAAACTAAAGTTCCTTCCACAATCTTTAATGCCTCCTTAGATAGTTTGCCAATAGATTGATTATGCTCTCTGTAGATATGTCGAATGCTAAGGAACAAGAAAGACAACTTCATATGAGCAGTACAGGTACACCACTGATCAAATTCCATCACTTGCAGTTGCGAAGAGTGATTGGCCCAGTCCACTATTACTTTGGAGTCTCCAAAGATATCAACTAAAGAAAAACCAATGTAAGAGGTAAATAATAACAAAACCCCCAGTGACAAAATTTCAACACGGGTATTTGTACTCTTACCACAACATAGAAACACATGAAAAAAATGATCTTCACCAATAGACAAAAGTATTCCAACAACCCCATTTCCCTGTGCAGCCACTCCATCGAAGAAACTTGTTGGATAAGTAAGCACCAAAGCAAAACCAATAACCCTAACAACTTTGGAGGACCTCGCTGCTAGATAGTCCTTGAATAGACTAATAATACAAGCACACCACCTCTACACATTTAGTCGCGCATCCTAAAAAATCTGCCTGTTCCAAACCTGCCAAATGATCCAATTATAAAAGAGGGAGAGATAAAAAAAATCATTTTCAGTATTGATCCATCACACCATATTGCAGTTCAATTTTTAGGAATCCCACATGTATAAATACCCAAATATGCAGCAATAGTATTACGCATATCTAGTCCAAAAGAGCACCCCACAAAAATATGATCCATTGAATCTTCCCTCGATTCATAGAGACAACATTGGTTAGGCCCATCCCAACCCCTTCTAGCAAGGTTATCCTAGGTGTTAATTTTATTCTCAACACACAACCATGGAAAACATTTAAGCTTGGTGGGGATCCTCCATTTCCACAGTCGTCAGTGCCACCAACCATCCACCAGACCCAACAATGAATGGGCAATGTAGTTGTAAGCATCTTTTGTTGTAACCTTACCATTCAATCCATTGAAACCCCACACTACCTTATCCTTGGTGTCCCTCAATCTGATACCGGACCTATCGAGGCATGTTATAAAATCGACCCTTCTTCCTTCCAGGATCCTCTCAGATCTAGATCGCTAGCCTCGAGCCAATACAAATCAGAACTAGAAAAAGCACCCAAATTATGAGCATGATGTAGTATCAACATACCATAATCATTAAGATAGGCCAAAATTTATGGAGAAAGAGCCAAAAAATTCTCAAGTCCAACAATCCCATCCACCCCCAACAACACCGAGGAAACGTTGCCCACTTTCCAGCATAAAGCTTTACTAACTCATTAAAAAACCTAGACAAAACCATTCCAGAAAAAAGATGATTGACTCACAGACTTTTCAACACATCTAAGCCAAGAACGGAGAGAAACATTACGAAAATATTTGGCCAAAAGCACCTGGTTCCATAAACCCTTTCCAAATAAAACCAACCATAGACTTTTTAAACGCAATGATATACTAAACTGATACAAATTCTTGATATTCCAACCACCATAAAGAGACGGTATAACAATGACCTCCCAATTGACCAAGTGCATTTTCCTACTCACATCAAACCTACTCCACAAAAAGTTGAACATTTTTTGTTGTAGAGCCTTCATAATAGACATTGGGATACTAGCCAACGAAAAACAATATACTGAGAATACTACAAAGCACCGATCGAATGAGAGTCACTCTGCCCGTTAAAGAAAGCAGAAAATAAGACCGATTGCTTATTCTTATCGCAAAGTTATTAACAATCCATTGCCAATTGTTGACATGATAGTTAATAGGTTTCAACCAATATCCCAGGTATTTAAAGCCAACCTCAATGGTCTCCATCATGTTATGTAGAAAGGTCATGATCTGAGATACCACCTCATCCTTCACCCCATGTCTTAGGAAAGCCAATTTATCCAAGTTGATCTGCATACCCGTTGCAGATCAGAACAAGTTAAGAATAGATAACAACGTTAACCATTCAACAACCATACCTGTCCCAAAAAGAACTACATCATCTACGAAAAGTAGATGTGTGATAGCAAAAGTAGAGGAAACTTTAATCCCCTACAATTTTCCTTGCCCTTTAGCTTCATTAATTAATAAACTCAAACCTTCAATAACTAATAAGAAGAGTAATGGGGATAAGGGGAAACCCTGTCTTAACCCCCCTAGATGCATTGAAGAAATTTGCTAATGACCCATTTATGAGAACAAAAGAATTAGCCGAAGTGACGTACGCCATAATCCATTTTACAGTATCCACATTCAACCCTATCTGTAGAAGAATTGGTCTCAAAAACACCCAATTGACCCGGTTAGAAGCCCATTTTAAGAATTAAAGCATCTAAATTTTTTGTTTTGATGGTATGGAGACATTCCTGTGTGATCCCCACGGCTTCAAGGATCTGACGGTTTCCAAGAAAGCCAAATTTCTCTTTAGTAATTACCTCAGCCATAATAGGATTCAAACGGTTGGAAATCATCTTTGTTATCACTTTATATACAAGGTTACAGAGGGAAATGGGTTGGAAATCCGAGAAAAGAAATGGGCTTCTCACATTTCAGAATAAGTGTGATAAAGGTCGAGTTTGCGGCCTTAGAAACATGCCCCTCTGTCCGAGACTGGCCAACTGCCACAAGCAAATCACCACCAACAAGATTGAAGAAGGCTAGGAAAAATTCCACGGTCCAACTTTATGGACCAGGGATTTTGTCCTTTGAGTAGTGTAGTTATTCGTATGTATCGGGTGAAGTATTCCAACATAGTATTTGTTCCCAACACTTACCATGAATTTTGTTAACAATTACTTGAGCTTGTTTTGCACGCTTGAGATTTATGTGAGCACCTTCATCAAAGTTGTAATTATTATCATCCTGTACATATATGATGAGATACGAGACTGCACCTTATGAGTAATTAAACAAATATGGACAATTCGACCAACAAATTTTTGACAGAGTAAAACTTAAAAAGATTTAATCAAATTATCCCACATACACCAAGAAATGTCATACAACTCCAACTCAAATGTCTAACTTGTAAATAATTTTATATATATATATATATGGATTAGAGCAACAAACTTCAACTATAAAAGACTACCCTAGAAAACTTTAATGAAACTTTAACAATAAAAACAAGTCAAATGTGGATAACATAAAAAATTATTGTACTGAAATTTTGGAGCTAGTGTTCTTCTTCACAAGTCGACATCCATTTCTCCACCTTCTCTAGTATTTCCTTTCTACTAAATGCCTTTTCTTTTGCTTCAAAGATACGGTCATCCATGCTTGCTAGTAGCTCCGAAGGATCGACATTTCCTTCACAAAAGATGCAATTAAATCAACATCCATATATTAATTGCAAAAAGAAAGAAGTTACATGCGAAGAGATTGAAGCATGCAAACCATAAACAATCAAAGCTATTAGTTTCTCTTGCATAGACTCATAATCAACTTCCATGTGGGCCCATTCATATAATTATTCAAGCTCTACTTTCTTTAGTACAACCTCTTTCATTTTGCTAGCCTTTTGTTGATCCAATCTTTCAACTTCTACCTCGACCTAAACAAATTGGAAAATAGATATAACACTAATTAACATTCACCAAAGAAGAATATAGAATATTGAAACAAGCAAGATATGTACCAGAGAACAAGAAAATGTTGTGAAACCACCAAACACCCAAACACATGTGGGATGTAGATGGCTCACTGGTAGTGTTAGAATTTCATTTAATCTCTATTTTTCTAACTATTTTTTATTTTTTATTTTTTATGTTTTGAACTTTTATTTTCCCTATCACACAACGTTTTAGTGAAATTTAACCCTTTCACATTGAAATTTTATTAAAAGAAATACCCTTCAATTATAATGTTTTTATTAAAGAATTTAATTTTCAATTAAAAGATATGTTTTTATTGAGGAGTTTAATTTCCAAATAAAAGACAAGAATAGACTCATTTACCCATGTTTTTCATTGATAATTGAAATTGTGACATCTTAATTTTAATTAAAATATAATTTTTTTTTTTATAAGCTAGTACCCATGAAGTTTTGAACTTGTGACCTTATGCAAGGAGTTCCTTAACAATACACCCATTCGCAATATATTCTATGCCCAATGGGCCTTAAAATATATATTTTTATTAAAGATTTTAATTTCCAATTAAAAGATAACAATAAACTCATTTACTCATGTTTTTCGTTGATCATGTTCTCTTAAAATGGAGTGAAACAAAACAACCTACTAACAGTGACACATACAACTCAAAAGTAACATGTTTCGACATTATGCATCTAAAGTACATTAAGTGATAAACTTAGGAAACAAGGAACCTAGAATCCTTTCCAGAGGTTAATGCCATGCCACATGTAATGCAACATACCAAAATTTTTAAGGTTAACATGTTGCATCAATTTTGTAATTGAAATTGTGACATTTTATTTCAAAGGACTTGAGATAAAAGGCAAGATAAATATAATATGCCCTTTGTAGAGGCGATTGATTAAAAAGACACATTGCAATCGAGATTATACTATGATGTTCTCTCATTCCTTTTTCAAAATAAGTTTAATAAGGTTGTTTTTCCAAAGTATGCACTATTTTGGATTCGTCAACTATTATTTCATGTAATCTTGCACATACCATGCTGCAACAAAACTTTCATGGAACTCGACTTTTCTATATATTATCCATGATGCGCTTTGATCATAATTAGATAAAATAAATTTCTTTTGTTTTGCTTCATTCATAAGTTAAAGGGTTTAGTTTTCTAAAATAGATATTTTTTTTTATTTTAATTTTATAAAAAATAGAATAATGTAAACTTATATAATTTGACATAGTGATTTGAGTATATAAATATTCTTCTTGTAAAAATTATTTTTTGGACATAAGTTTTATTAATATAGATCCAAGGATGTGATACATTTTTCCATTCAAATTGAGAACCATGGGGTTTAATTTAATTTTCAATGTATTTTTGTGGGGATGGTTAAAATTTGTATCAACTAGTTCATGGTTTCTGCTTTCTTTTTTGGTCCATTCACTTTCTCTTGGCTATAAATGGACGACAATAAACCACTTTCAATTTCAAACTTGTTTAGAAGCTTTTTTGCCTATGAGTAAGAGAAATAGTTTCAACCAATTTCCTAAGACTATAAAAATAATAAAATGTTACTATGTTTTAACGTAAATCAAATAAACCATTTCAAAAAAAAGTGTCAATAGATACACAAAAATCTTTTAGCCACAAAACCTATAAATTGTTACTTGGTAGTACACAAATTGAGATTGGGAGCCTCCCACAACAAAACCCATAAATTGAGATTGGGAGCCTCCCACAACAAAACCCATAAATTGAGATTGGGAGACTCCCACAACAAAACCCTATTTCCATGCATTTGAGAGTCATAAATGTTGACCCAACTCACTATTAAAATAACAAAAACAAATTCATGTATAAAAAAGAACATAAAAAAATTTCATTAATTTTTTTTAAATTATTATCAAATTTATAAAAAAATTAAAAATAAAATCTTACCAAAATTAATAACTCTCTGTGTCAGCCAGAAAAGAAAAGAGCACTTTCAAACTGTATGATTTAAAATGTCAAAAAACGCAAAAGTTGAAAATAATTGTTAAAGGAGATATTATCGGGTAAGCTTTGAATGGCAGGACAACAAATCATCGAAATTATTCCTGCATTCCGAGTCTGAGTCTCATCATCATGTCTGCCATATTAACGACTACCCAATTTCCATCCGACAGTGTTACCCCTATAAGATTCTTCGGGCTCGCTCTTAAAAAAGCTCGACAACCCCCCCAAGTAACAAAGCAGGTGAGTTATGTCTGTTGCCGTGGGAGCCTAACAGAAAGCAGAAAAAACGGTGGAGCTCTTGTTTTTGTGGCAATTGGCATAGCTTTAGCCACACCACTATCTGCATTGTCAGTGCCTTCCATCTCACCAACTCCATTTTCCCAATCACAAGACCTCAAGCTCGGACTAGAAAACGGGTGAGAAATTGTGTTGCTATACTCTACCTCTTGCATTAATATCAAATATTGTGATTTACACCGAGATTTATTTTTGTTTTGCGATGCTGTAATACAGGATAATACAAGCATGCCCCTCAACCAATCCAACCTGCATTTCGACCACATCGAGATCTGCTTCCTTCGCACTACCATGGAGGATTCCTCAGGATTACTCCGACAATGTCATTAAAGTACAGTAGCGAGTGATTTGGATTAAGTGTTAATGCGTCATGAATGCATTGGTTCTTATGACAGTTTATTTGTCTGCAGAAAATTGAGGACGCTATCTTGAAAACCCAGAAAAACGCAAAGATTATTATGCTAGAAGACACCCCAAGTGGTAAGAACACTATAGACAACCCACCGAGCCCCTCCCACAAAATATATATATATATATATATATATATATATATATATTCCCAATTTCGTTTATATAAAAGAGCTGAAATACTATCTCAGACATCTGATTGATCATAGATATCACAAATGTTATTCACTGATTGAATGCATCAGTAACGTTTGTTAATTCTTATTTTGTCCTTGTTTTAAGTGAAGCTTGTACATAGTTTATCTAGTTGGAATTTGGAACAGCAAGCATTTGACTTCTTTTTGTGTTTGACTTTGCGCATACTTTAGATCAAGATCTATATAGAGTATGACTTCTAAAGTTCCAAGGCATCAAAAACATTTTTTCCATATAATGCATTTTATTGAGAAACCCACCAGGTACTTTTCTGAGGATGATACCAGGATAAATTGTTTTTTAGCTCACAAAGAGAGCAAGCATATCACAAAGTGGAATTTGAACTGGGAGGATAACAAATTTCCTGTCAGCCGCTCAAGCTACATCCAATTGACATTTTTTTCTACATAATGCATTTCTCAGGAAAACCGACTGGGTAGTTCCCTTTATTCGAAGGATGTTACCTAGGGTAAACCAGATTCTTTAAGGCTCAAGGCCAGGTCAACATCCCAACTTTTCCTCTCAACCACTCAAGCTACACCCAATTAACTAAGACATGCAAAACATATTCCATGAAACAATAAATATACAAGGACATGTAATTCTTCTTGATCACAAGTGCAATAGCTCTATCTTTAATTTATTCAATACCCAACTATAATAAACTATGTGATCCCCTTTATGTATGTATGCAGGCATGTGTGTATGTATGTGTGTTTTTATTGATGCATGCCCACACCCATGAACCTGGATTTCAAGAAAAATGGTGACCTTTGTACCCCACCTGCACCCATGAACCCTGAAAAACTGAACCCACACCCACGCACCCTGGAAATCTTAGATAGATTGCTTGTTTCTTTGTGTGATTGAATTTCAAAAAATTATTATTATTTTTTTCTGAAAATGATTGATCTTATTAAACCATTTCTCACTGTTTCTCATTCGTGGGAACATTGATTTTAGAGTGATTCCAGAATTCGATGAGGTCGTACAATATACAAGGATATTGAAATACAGGAGCAAGATATGGAGGGAAAGTCAAAGATGATAGGCCTGGCTCAGCAACTGTGATTTAAGAGTCTCCTTTTCTACTCAGAAAAGATAGGATGCTCATGTGTAAAGTGAAGTTTGAACATTTGTATGTGATGAAAGTCAAAGATGATAGGCCTGGCTCAGCAACTGTGATTTAAGAGTCTCCTTTTCTACTCAGAAAAGATAGGATGCCCATGTGTAAAGTGAAGTTTGAACATTTGTATGTGATGGCTATTCACAGTTTTAAAATAATGTAGGTGGGTTTAGGTGATAGGAGTGTATTACTTAGCAGTCTCATTGATCTTAAACCAGACCCCATCCCTTATGGGGACTTTGATTGGCCCCTATTCGTTGCGACTTAACGGTAGGAATTAGAGGAATGCCTCACTTCTCTAGGAGGCTTTTCTTTGATTCCAGATTCACAGTCCAATTGTTGATTCTATGCCTGACTGTTGAACAGTTTTCTTTTCTTTCTTTGATCCGAATCTGTATTGGGAGGATTGTCTTCCCTTTAAGGATTTTGCTATTTCTGGACTTCCAAAGGTTCCATAAGATCATATCTGGATTGATTTGCCAGATCAATCATTCTAACTCAAAGCTTCCCTTTGGTTCTAAATAGAATAGAGACTGAAGGTTGTCTTAGGAATCCTGATTCATCTGATCTATTGATAAAAGACAAACATTTTTTGCTATACTACAATGCAACAAGATATGACTATATGTTTCTTCCTCTTCTCGGCTACCTGAGCATCTCATTGGCCTCTAATATTTCCTTATTTCAAGCACTTCCTGGGAAAGTAATTTATCCTGCTGCCACACAACAGAATGGTGCCACTTTTGGTTATACTTCTGGGAAGCCATTCCTCGCTGCTTTTCATTTGATAAGTCTTGATACGAAGATAGTGCTGACAGATACCCCCTTAGCTATATATTCCTCTTTCCCGTTTGCTTTCCTTTGCAGTTTATCTAGCTTGTTTGATATATAAGTAGCCTTTTCCTCAACTTAGCCTTGATGATTCTCTCTTATTTTGCCTCCAACTGAATGGTCATTTGTCAAATCTTTCCATTTTACCTCCTTGACTGGCAATTTTAGGCACCTAACTTCCCTAATTACACATGAATATTTGATATTTTTTAAATTAGCTTCTTCCATTTCTTTTTGTTAGTTTTTCTGTTGCTCTGACCCTATTCTCCATATGATTTCTGTAATCTTCTAAAAATTAGGGCCTTCCTATTTTTTAGTAGCAACTATTTTTGGACTGTTGGATTAGTGATTAATCCTCATTTCTGTAATTTTCTATTTTTAGGGATTTTCTATTTTACTGCCTATTTTTAGCAGGCTTTATTTATAGGCTAGAGTTGACCGATTGATCAGTGATTAGTCATCAGTGAGTTAATTTCATTTAATAATGACTTGAGCACTTTAATGAGTGAAAATATTCTCTCCACTAGTGTGCCTCAATCACGCCCAAAGACGCCTTATTGTGAGATAGAAAGTCAGAGTTATTTCATTTAGTAATGAGTTGAGCACTTTAACGAGTGAAAATATTCTCTCCATTAGTATGCCCCACTCATGCACAAGGATGTCTTATAGCGAGATAGAAAGCCAGATCTATGCCCGCTTGCCTGATGCATGTCAGTGAAACTTCAGTGTGACCTCCCATGTGGGGCAACCTACTTAGTATAGCCAGTGTGTCAGTTTAGGAGAGTTAAGTTGTATTTTCTTGTCTTCCTTATCTGCCGGTTTATCTTCTTCTGCAATTTGTTTGCTGGAGATGAGCACAGGCCAAATCTAAGGGCAAGTTTCCTTGAGATCACTCACTCAAGCGGAGTGCATACCTTTTATGTGCGTTTTTCCTTAGTCTTGTACAATTGTAATCATTATTCTAAGGTGAATTAGAAGAAAGTAGTTTGCTGTTACAGAATTCATGGTTGCTGCTTTCTGATTGCAATATTCTATTTTTCATACATTGCATCGCTTGCTGGATTGATCCAAGATTCAGATATGTAGCGTCTATTCTCCTGATCTTTTTTTTTTTCTTTTTTTCCCAAGGAGAGATTAAAAACACTCTCTTTATGTGCTCATGGCACAGCACATATATATGTGGCTAACTGCCAATCTATCAGACCACAACAAAACCCCACCTATGTACCTATTTTTGTTTAATTCTCCTCATGGAGCTCAGAAGATCACATAAAGGCCTACTACAGCCATCCAATACAACTTATGTTTTCAAAATTTCAACGAGTTTCATAGCCTGTATAGGCAATTCCTCAAAGCTATTTATCAAGCCTGGTTTCATAAGAAGAGCCATTCTGTGACTCCTCCAAAGCAGTTGTCTCTCAGGAACCAACAATCCAGCTTTAGATAGAGCATCAGCAATAGTATTCACTATGCATTTCTCAATGCACTTGAGTGAAGGATATCCTGTTAAAAAGTAGGGAATTCTCCTTGAGGATGTTCTGCAAGAGGGAAAATACTAATATTCTGTACCTGTAGCTGATTCTTAATCCAGTGAATAACCATCAGTGAGTCACCAAATACCTGTAGATGACGACATCTGTTATCTGGTGCAATTTTCATTGTTAATTCCCCACAATTGTTAATTTGTTTGTACCTTGTCCCAGATTTGCTTTCAACTGTATGTAATGATTTTTAGTGATATACAAAATGCCCCCATGCTTCTAATTTAATTGGGACCTTAACATGCCCGGACCTTAACATGCCCCGTCAAAATGACCCCAAGACATTGTCTTGTCAATCAACACCTACCCAACTGGCGGGGAATTCTACCTTGGAAGTGACTTTGCACTGCTGATAGATAGCACATGCTTGGGCAGTAATTTGGAAGGTAGGTATAGTCCTATCCTCAAAAACTATGGCATTGCGAGCGATCCAAATGTCCCACAATACTAAGAAATGAATGTAGAAATTGCAGCTCTGATACCATGTAGTAACAGAGCCTTGATGCAAAGAAGAAACACAGGAAGTAGATCTTGCTACAGGATAATTCTCACAAGCATGAACAAGGAAAATAAAGAGAAGATAGAGAGACTGAATCACATGAAGAAGAGATGAATATTGGAGTGTATCCTTACATTGATTAATGATGAATAATAGTGTACATAAATAGTACATCCCTCATAGGTAAATTTGAGTTGCATAGGAGACAACTCATCTAGCTCAGAAAGTAGACTTACTACATATGATAAACCCCCATAGGTGGCTAAAGCACTTTCCTAATAAGTCAAGGACCTCACGAATTAGCTAAAGCATGAGTGAGTTGTCATGGACGATGGAAAAACATGCTAATCCTGGAATCTAGAGAGAAAATCATGGAGGATGGGTTGGCAACAAAAGATAGCAGTTTCCTAGTAGACTAGCTTTACCTTATCCACTGAAAAGCTGGAATAAAGCAGTATAAAGACAATCTGCAGGAATGTGCAGTTACTAAATTTGGCAGTCAATAAAGTGGGCAGGATCTAAGCAAAATCAAGATAAAGGCGCTCTTGGGGTATATATGGGAAGTGTTGACCAAGTGGTGCAAGTAGATGCCGACTATCTAGATTAGTGTGTAGGAAATTAATCAACAATGATTAAATATTTTATCCTAAGTATGAAGTGGGTTTATAATATCCCAACACCCCCCTTTAAGTCTGACTTTATGATGGTATGACAAAAATATAGATGAATATGGATACATATAGGGCCCAGCAACAAGGCTACGACCATCCTTTACAATTATTTTGTCTAGAAAAGTGAGGAAAGAGGAAAAATCACATGGGGAAAATCCTTCTTCAAGAAAGGACAAGGCACAAAATTTGAACAACATGTTTTTGATATGTCTTTATCTTCACTTGAATGAGTTGAATGAACTGCTTCTGGTGAAAGACTTGATGAAGAAGTTTGTAGACTCCATGATCATGAGCTAGAGTGTAGAATTTGCAAGAAGGAAGAGGAGAGACTCCTTGTATCTCATCGTCTGATGAAGTAGGAGCATTATTTGAATGCTTCTTGCTGCTAACAAACTCTGATATGCAAACACAATCTGAAAAGGAAAAGAGATTTGTGCATACTCCTTCCCAAAGAGTACAAAAATTAGGACAATCAGTTGCTTGTATAGCTGCAAAATGGTGATGTGGATCACCTATCTTTCTTCCAATCTGATGTAGCACCTTCCCAAATATGAAATGAGGCTGAAAAGACTCTAATATATCAAAAATATTATCATATGGAACAACAAAGACCAAAGGTTTAATGTCTCCATAAGGGTTTAGGGCTAAGGTAGGAAAAGGATGAGCAAGTGGGGAAAACTGATGGATGTAAAAATCTGAATGATGGATGGACTTGAGATCTGAACCATAAGTGTTTAGAATAGATCCAAACATGTGTAAGATAAGTATAATGATGACTAAGGTCACGGATAACCAACCAGTGAAAAAAGTTGATGTATTTGTAACTTCAGAATGTATTCACTTGTATATTTCTTATTGTATTTCATTGTACCTAGACAGAGATGTTTATTCCTTCGATCGGGAGAGTCATTAATATAATAAAGTCATGTAAAGTCATTGAGGTTAACCCTCCGTTGTAAGTCGGGGCAATAGTCCCCACAATTGAGTTGAGGTTAACCCTCCGTTGTAAGTCGGGGCAATAGTCCCCACAGTTGAAGGGTATTAGGGTTATTAAACTCTCCTAGTGAGGTCGGCCCTGTAGAGTAATTGTCAAGTGAAAAACTAGTATAAATAGAGAGTGAGACTCTTAATATGACACACACACTCACTCAACTGTTGCACATGAGTGAGAGAGGAGAAGCTTGCACAAGTGAGAGAGAGAACAGTTGTCGGAGATCATCTTTGTGTCTTTGGGTTTTACTTTTGCTATTGGTGCTCATTCTATCTCTGAGGAAGTTGCGGGGTTTTCTCCTTTATGGTTTCCCCGAGGAAATTCTGTGTGTCTCTTGTCTCTTGTGATTATTGTTGTGCATGTTATTCTCTTAGATAAGATCCTAGATCATATTGATTAAATGATAAAATTCTAACATGGTATCAGAGCTAATCTGAGAAGAAGACACTGTGCAGCTGCAGAAGCTAGGGCTTCTTACTTCTTGGGTCTCTCTCCACATATCATCAGCAAAAGGAGGCTAGGCTAACTCTCCATTGAAGGGCGCATCTTTCTACCGAAGCAGAATTTGATTCCGGGCATTTTCAGTTCTTGACTTGTCACTACTGCGGGAAATTAGGGCTTTTCACAGAAGAAGAATTTTTGAGTGAGCCCAGCATAGGATTTCTCTCCTCCTCAAAATCGAAATTTAGAGACCAAGATCGATGTTTTTGGGTGGGGAGAACTCCGGGAAAGTCAAACCCTAATTTGAAAACCCTAAAAGACTAAAACTAGTCATTTTGGTGCATTCGCTATATCTCGAGATTGGAGAAGGCTCAGGAGCTGAAATGTTTACAAGCCAAAGATAAATTCCTGATGAACCCTGTGTAAAAGTTTCAACTTCATATTCTCTATATTCTAGGAGATATGATTCCTCCTATTCAGGGTTCCAGCCTCTCCCAGGATTCAACCTTAAACATGTGACCTAGGGAAAATTTCTATATCTCGGGCTACGAAGGTCCAAATGAAATTTCTCAAAATGTTCCCTATAGGGTACGGACTTTAATTTTTGTGATAAAATTTTCAGACCCCGAAGGTGAAACAGTGACATGTGGCAGTCTGTATAAGTTTGCTATTTTGAACAGTCCTGAAATAATTCACCTTGGGAAAACACACATAAGTCTCAATTGGTGAAACCAATTGTGCTCTAATCTGTGGTGTTAGAAAAAGGACAGACAAGGCTACCTCACTATGAAGTTTCAAATACGGAGGAACAGTAATTTCAGAGATATCGCAGAAACAATATCAGGAATTTCTGTAGAAGAAATTGGAAAACTAGGGCTTCTTGTTTTGGGAGCTTCCCTCCACTGTTTTCAGAAAAGGAGTACATTGGACAACTCGCTTTGAAGAGGCCCATCTTTCTATCCAATCAGAAGTTTAAAATTTCAAGTTTTGAAAAATAGGGTTTCTATGACAAATCCTAGATCAGCTAGCTTCGGAACCAGGACGAACACCTCAAATCGGTAAGGTCTAAATTTTTGCTATTTACATTTGAGGTTCTCATTTAAAAAATGACTAATTACACCAGCTTGATGACAAGCTTGGTGAAGCTGACAGCTTCCGAGTATGGAAGTATAGGACCTCTATGATCCTTCAAGAAATTGACTTGGATTAGTATTTTAGTAAGAAAGGTCTAGGAGCCAGAGGGAGATGAGGCTAAGGATAGAGCCAAGAGAATCATTGCAGATTCTATTAAAGATCATCTCATCCCTCATGTGTCATCCTTGAAGACACCAAAAGGAAGTGTTCGTTTCTATGACGAAGCAATCAAAGAAGAACAAGATATTGTTATAACCACCTTGAATGGCCTCCTAGGATCATGGGATTCATTCATTCGAGGAATGTGTGCTAGAAGGAAGTGATTTCCTTCAACAGACTTTAGGAAGAGTGCACATAAGAAGAAGCTCGACTCATAATAAGAGAAGAGAAGATGGGAGCAACTAAAGATCAAGCTCTCATGAGTCAAAGAAGATCCCTCAAGTGACGAGGAATATGAAGGACTCAATTCTTGAAGAACCTCTTATCCATCATAGCATTTGGATAAGAAATGATGATGTCATGAATGAAGAAGATGATAAAGCTGAAGGCGCAAGAAGGAGTCTACCCATGAAACAAATAAAGATAAGTATTTGAATTGTCTTTTCCTATATATCTAGTTGTTTATATGACATTGTTTAGTTGTGAAATGTATTATGCATGATAGAATAATGAACAATATACTACTAATAAGCATGTGATGGGTAAGTATCCCATGGTGCTATGCAACACTCCATTGCTACTTATCTAGAATGAAACCTTTTTGCTGACATATTGGATTAGTGCACAATCTCAATGATGTCATGGTAGAGATGGAAGGCATCTAGAAAGTATCCGTGAAATATGGATGAATGTTGTATTGGCTAAAATAGTTGCATGATTATATCTTTATGTATAAGAATTTTCCATTATGAATATGCCTTATGAAATGTTTCTAACCATACAACTAATGCATTTGACTTGTAGGAAAAATCGCGACATGAACCAAGAAGCTTTCATAGCGAAAGAAAGAGCTTCAGAAGAATATAAAGAGAATGATAGATGAAGAATAATCCAAGATGACGAGACTTCCAAACAAAGCAAGACGCCTCAGACACACTCTAGTTATGTGACACTGTTGAGCGACATCATTGATGCAGAGCCTTCCAGCTATGAAGAAGTAGCCAAGAAGGAAGGGAAGGAGAGTACCAGTTTAAGAAGAATGATGTCTAGGATGCGGTATCGAGACAGGAAAGTCCGTAGTGTCTTCCATATGGATCTACAAGATCCAGCATGCAGTAGATGGCAACATCGTGGGATACAGGGCAAGATTCTTAGCACGAGGCTTCTCACAGAAAGAAGGCATAGACTACGAAGAGACATTTGCAGCCAGTGGGAATTGAGACACATGACACGCAGACTCATGTGCAAATTAAAGAAGGCCTTGTACGAACTCAAAAGGCACACATGGGATAACACCTACATGAGGAGCTTGAAGATCACCTAGAGTGATGAAGATCTTAACCTTTGCTACAAGGTTGAAGATGAAAGCCTCTAGAGGATGACAAGCTCACAGATGGGTGCGAGAAGAACTTTTGAAAAGGTTCAAGATAAAGGATCTTGGTATCCAGTGACCCTAGATGGATACATAGAATATTAGTAGCAGAGGAAGCTACTTGTCATTCCAGTACAAAATGTTTCAATACATAGAGTACGAAAGGCAGAGGGAGAATGATGCTCCACTTCAGAGGGAGTGACTACAGAAGATCCTGAGGTTCGACATGGTACGACAGGATGGACATATTACTGATGGCTCTAGGCTTTACTGAGAGTAAAGTAGATTCCAACCTTTGCTTCAAGGTTGAAGGCAGAAGACCAGTGATGCTCCTGTTATATGTCGATGACTTGTTCTTGACAGGGAAAGAGGAACTCATTAAAGTTGCAAGAAGGATATTTGCTGTCGAGTTCGAGATGAAGGACTTGGGTATGATGCACTACTTTCTAGGCATGGAGGTGTGGCAGAATGCAGATGGAATCTCCCTCGGACAAGGGAAGTATGCAGTGGAGATCTTGAAGAGGTTCGGGATGATGGACTGCAAGGCCATGACCACACCTATGGAATCAAACTTGAAGCTATTGAGTGATGCTTCATCAGAGTCGGTTGATGCTACGATGTATCGTCAGATGATTGGGTCATTGATGTATCTGACGAATACGAGATTGGATATTTGCTTTGCTGTGAACACATTGAGCCAGTTCCTGACGGCTCCGAGACATGCTCACTTGGTTGCAAAGCATGCAGTGAGGTACCTGAAGGGTACAATTGAGTATGGGCTCAAGTATGATACGGATCAAAAGACTAACCTACATGGTTATGTTGATTCCGATTGATAGCGCCACTGAGAAGAAGAGCACCCTGGGTTGCTTCTTCAGTTTGAGATCCAGTATGGGCTACTGGTTTGGCAGGATGCAGTCTTGCATGGCGCTGAGTATAACCGAGGAAAAATATGTTGCCACTTGCTTGGCTATTTGGGAGGTAGTATGTTTCTTTTGAAAACTACTATTTGATGTGATTGATCTGACTTGCATTTTTGTATGATGTAGAGAGGAGCAGTGAAGCTCTAGTATGTGATCCAGATTGAGATCTCTCAAAAGAGGGAGTGATGAGTTCTAGCATAGCCGGTGAGACAGGTTGTCTGAGCATAAAATCCCGACGAAGCTCGTAGGTTGCTTAGGCGTAATCAGTCCTGAAGGTTGTCCTCGAATGTAATCAGTCCTGGCGAAGCTCACAGGTTATCCTTGGACATAATCAACCCTGATGTGATTCTATGCTAGAAATGGCCAGAGTGAAGTTTGAGTACTTCAGAGAGAAGCTTGGTGTTCGTCGGATCGAGGTTCACTCCAAGGGGAAGTGATGAGCCCGAGAGCCTTTCTGACATGGTGGCAGGCTGGGCCTCCCATGGTCAGATGTAAGTGCAGAGCCTTCCCCCGAATGGTAGTAGATGTGTCCTACCATGCCGGCAGATGTAAGTGCAGAGCCTTTCCCCGGATGGTAGTAGGTGTGTCCTACCATGCCGGTGGATGTAAGCGCTGAGCCTTTCTGACATGGTGGCAGGCTGGGCCTTCCATGGTCAGATGTAAGTGCAGAGCCTTTACCCGGATGGTAGTAGGTGTGTCCTACCATGTCGGCAGATGTAAGTGCAGAGCCTTTCCCCGGATGGTAGTAGGTGTGTCCTACCATGCTGGTGGATGTAAGTGCTGAGCCTTTCTGACATGGTGGCAGGCTGGGCCTCCCATGGTCCGATGTAAGTGTGGAGCCTTTCCCAGATGGTAGTAGGTTTGTCCTACCATGCCGATGGATGTAAGTGCTGGAGCCTTTCTCGGATGGTAGTAGGTGTGTCCTACCATGCTGGTGGATGTAAGTGCTGGGAGCCTTTCTTGGATGGTAGTAGGTGTGTCCTACCATGCCGGTGGATATAAGTGCTGAGCCTTTCCGACATGGTGGCAGGCTGGGCCTCCCATGGTCGGATATAAGCACTGAAGAAGATGAAGACCTACATGGAGGCTAGGCATACAACCAACATGAAAAAGGGCTGGCTCTGTAGAACTTCCTATGACATGCAGAATTGAGAGATCGCACCATTTGCTCGAGATAGTAGCTGCAGTGATGATGATGATGATCTAGTGATGATCCAGCTTGGATGATGATCCAGTGATGAAGACTTGTGCTGATGAACCGTGTCAAGAGAATACCTTCCTAGTTAAGAGGGAGTGTCGATGTATTTGTAACTTCGGAATGTATTCACTTGTATATTTCTTATTGTATTTCATTGTACCTCGACGTAGATGTTTGTTCCTCCGATCAAGAGAGTCATGTTGCCACCTTTCACAAA
>LPNX010495894.1:189979-244032 GCA_001517045.1 Pseudotsuga menziesii | reverse complement strand
GACTCCAGATATACCCGAGAGTACTTGGAGTATGTCCAAAACTAAACCTTCACGGCTACCCGCAAGGAATATGTGGGCTGAATGGAGTCTCTGAGACTGTTCATAATGCACCTGAAGGTGTAATAGAGATCGGTGCCTCGAGGTAACTTTTCAGGACTTCCCGCTTCCTTTGGGTATTTTGCCACCGCTTACGGTTTGATTGAGGCGTTGGATTTTCGCCTGATGGTGGTTGATTGGGGAAGGTGAAGACTAATTAAACTAGTCACTCACGTTGCTTTTGATTTAGCTTGACTGTTGGACGAACCGTAGCCAAGTGCAGAGCATACACATCGGAGTCTTGTCAATTTTAGTGAGTTTTAAAGGATGTGTTTTCTTAGAAAGAAAAACCCTCCAAGAACCTCTTTCGGTCCAAGTGGACGTCAATCGGGGAATCAAGGAGGGGGTTGATTTTAGAACAATTACTTACAGAAATTAATGATAAGCAACAAGCAGAAACAAATCATAAGTTTTCTAATTATTCCTACCACGCCTCTCTTTCCCCTTGCGGGTCAATCGGGAAGTTGTGGGGTAAGTATTCAAGTTACTTTGATACTGAAATGTGTAATATATGATAAGGTAATCAAATCATGTTGTTCTACATGAATGAAACTAATCCAAAGCGAACAAAAATAAGACAATGCGAAAAATAACAAAAAAGGCGCGAATCCCCCCGGGGGGGATGGGGAATGGGCTCGAAAGAGCCAATTCGGAGAAATTTTTTATTATTTGCTGATACAATATCAGTAAAATGATCTGAATCCTCTTGGTTCTTATATAGGATGAAACCAAGATCTTACAACTTTCCCAAAATTTAAAATTTACAGTCAAAGGGGAGCCCCCTGGGGGGATTTGAACGATCCCAAAGCCACTTTCGAACAACAGCTTCTCTTCTTCCTGTTATGCTTGCTAAAAGACAACGAGCATGTTAGAATGAAATATGCCCAAAAGCACTTTGAAAGTACCTTTGGGTCAGCCTACTTTAAACCAAACAAAACTAAATTAAAACTAGCTAAAACGGTGAAAAAGGAACCAAGGAAAGAAAGCAAGCTTTCTTTGGGATCTTGGCTTGCTGTTTGGGAATCCAATGAGATATGCACTGATTGCTGGATTTAATCTTTTTAAAATAGAAACAGAAATCTAACGCATGCAACCTATGGATTTTCTTTAAATTGCCATGCAAGACGGATGATTTCCCTGAACTAGATCTAGAATGCTTAATGAAACCTTTTAGAAATGAGATCTAGATTATGAGCTTTGAAATAATATATCTATGTAATTTTACTTTAATACGATAGATCTAAATGATAACAAAGCTTGTAACCAAAGTAACCAGGTGAGATTTGGATTTTTATAAGGAGGAAGAGAGAGAAAGAGTGCTGGAAGCCTTGAAGATCAACCGTGGAGCTTTTCGGTGGAATGTTGAGGGACTATGCCTTTGAGAAAGTTTTGGAGAAAGTGGGGGCAAACTAGATCAACACCCTCTCCAAGCTAGGAACCTGCAACTAAATCCAAAGACTTTCCAAAATGCTTGTGAGATCTGGTTAATACATAAACAGAGATTTCAGAATAACATGCATATAAACTTATAAAACATGTTGAATCTAGATCTCTAAACATGCATCAAAAGAAAAGAGATGGCCAATAAACTTATTAACAAACTCCTTTCTTATCAAGATCATAATAAACTTATTATTAATCTTTTGCAATGAATCCACAAACAATCAACAAATTATGAACATAGATATAGGTTACCTTAGTAAAACATGGCAATGCTCATCCACACACACAATAACATGACCCCGTCTTGCCTCCAAAGCTTCTCTTTATTTCAAATGAACAATAACAACAGTACAATAGCAACAACACCTCAATCCCAGTTCTAACTAGCTTGGAAGAGGTAATATGTGCTTTATTTATAGCAAAAACATGAGATCTAGCCCAGGGGGGCGCAAATCCCAAGGAGAGAGAGACTGCAGCTGCATGTGGAGTGAATCTGGGCTTGATCTGTGTCTAACTGAGCCCGATTTGAGTCTCACTGAGTGCAACTATCAATCAGAGAGCTGATCTGTCTGACACCTCAACCTGTTGATTGAAGTATCCACCAAAACTCAACCAGAGAGGCCCACACGTGTGGAGGAGAGAGGGAGGGCGCAATTTCCAAGATTGCATGCATAAATGTACTCCTAGATCGGCCCAGATCACCTCCTTTAGTAAAGGAATTGTCAGATCCAGTCAATCCCAAGCCGATGAGACTGATTTCAGTCGAATCGGAGCAAATCCCAATGATTTAGGATTTGGATTTTTCTCCATTATTTAATTAATTTATCAATTAAATAATCAATATTTGATTCTTAGGGATTTTTGACATGAGTGATGGAAAAATCACCCAAAACTTAGAAAAAGTGGGTCTATGGGTTTACATGGTGCTCTAAGCTTGAAAATGAGCACCCCCATGACTGAAACTGATTTCCGAGCCCACTTTTATTACAAACCAATTTTTTCAATTAGACTATTAAAAAATAGCCTAAGTTTTGTGGAAAAATTAAAATTAAAAAAACTAAAAAAATAAAAAAAAATTAAAACCTAGGGGGACTTAGACATGTTCATATGACTCGACCATGATGCCTAGCATGTTTATACATTGACACATAGATTCTAATAACCTCAATAGGCCTAAATGCCAAACCGAACACCCCAACTTTGGAGGTATTGAGTGAAAAACTTAGAAATTATCAGTCGTTTATTCAACAACCAATAATAACCAAGGGAAAAGACACCCTGGGCTGATCGGATTGTCAAATAAAGTCTAAGAGACCGAGTCTTTTACAAACACTATCATGCTAGAACATTTTATTTCAACTCCCCCACGGGGTATGATGTGATATAGTACAACAAGCACTTCCCAGAAGCAATTTGGAAGGTCTTATGAAGTCCGAACAAATCATCTTTATTCGGTTCACCAGGCTCACTTGATAAAAAAACCACAAAGTACAACTTAGGTGGTAACATTTGGCTTCAACTGCGGGATGTGTGCTTGATCTGGTCATATGCCAAGGAGAGGATACGAGAACACCAGAATCTCCGGTTTATACACCCTGTAAAAACATCTCAACTTGACAAAAAAACCTTAGTAGCATAAGCTTTATATAAAAACCAAATGAACCATTAAGCTGATTTATTTAAACAAAATAAACGTAACCAACTAATGAAAAAAAGTTTTATTATAGCTAAGTACAAAACAAAAATGCGAAAAGTAAATGCTCTTTTTCAAGGAGCTTATTTTCCTACTCTAAGCATGATATAAAAAGGGTTAAGTGTAATCAGAAATCCAATGTAACCACCTAAGCATTTTATTAACATAAAATTGTTTTTCCTTGTCTTTGGTTACTAGCCAAATTAATGATACTTTATTTAGAAAATGCAAATCTGTGTGATGATCCGGAATGGGCGGGATGGATGGGAAATCATAGGCATGAATAATGTCGTCAAACTTCTTCCCAAATTGGTAGGTGCTTGCATAGGCTGCTTCTATCCATGATTGGATAGGGTTGATATAGAAATTGGAATGATGAGGCAGATTGACTACACCATCATACTGATCATCAAGGCTTACCGGATGATAACTCATTGTATAAGCCCCAAGCGGCTCCAAATCATAAGGAAACTCTATATGTGAAGATGATAGTTGAGACTGATATTCTATTGACTGCATCGTATCTGTTTTTTCACAACACTGCTTCTCAATGTCTTCATTATTGATACCTTTGTGTGGCTCTGCATGATATGACTCTGAATGACCATATAAGAGTTTTGAATGCTGCTCTTCTATACTAGGATTTTCCCAGGTCTCCAGATCCATGCTTCCCTCTATGGAAGTATAGTAGATTGGACTTCCACAAATTTCTAAATAGACACTCCCCTTGCTGGATATAGCATAGATAGGATTCTTAATAAGATATCCACAAAAATCCCAATAGTCATCACCACCATCTATGTCAGATGTGATGAATTCCCCATTGTTGATATCAAGTTCTCTTTGTCTTCATTACTGATACTAATATATGGCTCAGACTGATCATATGGATAAACTGCATGCTCCTTTTCCATATCAAAGTTTCCCAAGGCCACATGGTCCATGCTCTCTCCTTTAGATATGCCATAGACAGGAGAATCAACAAAACCATAAAAAGTTTCTGGTTCATTATTTTCCTCTTTATTCATGTCATAGATTGGATTTTCCATGAATGTCCAAGACTCCTCATCAACATCTTTGTCGGAGATAAGGGAGTCTTCGTCACTTGTATCATGCTCCAAGTTATACTTGTCCTCATTTTCATACTCATCTTCTTCAGAGAAAAGGTCACAAGGCAGTAAACCTTCCAGACTGTCATCATTATATGGAGAACACGTAGGAGTCCCATCATGCACATTACGGTTTTCATCATAAGTTTCATTATAAGATTCTGCAATGCTTTCATCCTTAGGTTTGTATTGTTTAGCTGGTGACAAAGGGTAGGCCTGGCCTACCATGTATACATGATCAGGCTCGCTTGAAGTTGTTTCTTGACTACTGACCTCGGGGAGTCCATGTTCCATGACTTGATTTGCAACATAACAAGTGCTTTCTTGGTGGAATTGTTCACAGGGTCTACACCATGGAATTACTTCTTCTACCATGTTAGCTAAGTCTAACTGGTTTGGAATCCTAGGCTCTTGCTGAGGAAATTTCTTTTGATACATCTGATTCAGCTTGGGCTGAAAGTTCCTAGGTCCATTATTCCTTTCCATTGTGATTATTCTATTTTGCATATGATTCAATTGTGTAGAATGATTGGCCATTAGTTGGTTTTGCATGTCCGTCACCTTTTCCATGGGATCTTTAGAAGTTCCCTTTTCTTCTGATTCAACGGCTTTACCCTTCTGTTTGTTGTAGGAAGTGCTTCCCCTAGTGTAACCTGGAATGTTGGACTTGCCTGAAGATTGCATATTCTTTTCTATTTTCTTGACAGTTTTTAGATCGATCGGTTCTTTATCTCTCAACTAGTACCTTAAGTCATCGGTGAAGGCTTCAATGTAGGATATGAGGATAGAGGCATTTTTTGGCTTGATGTCTCTAGGAAGGTCCGCAACCACACGCTTGAATTTAGTGTTAAATTCATCCATGGTTTCATTCTCCATCTTCTTTATGCTATAAAGGGCAGCAAGCAGATGTCTTGGTTCCTTCTTTTCTCCTCACTTCTTCCTAAAACCATCTTGGAATTCGCTAAGAGTTTTATATGAATCATCATCTAGGTCGAGGTACCACTCTTCAACATCATCTTCTAAGGATAAAGCAAAGAGCTTCATTTTGACATCGTCATTGTCATGGGCAGCATCATTGCAATAACTGACCAGGTGCTTTTCAAACTTTCGAAGGGGAGACTTGGCAGTGATGGCATTATTGCCCTGAAATATGGGGAGCTTCTTGATAGCATCTTTTGGAATGGCATGGGGAGCACTTGCTATTTGAAAAAAGTCAAGGGATTTGAATAATTCCGTCATTTCTTGAGATTGGTGAACATGACTCTCTACAAATAAGTGATGGATATCTGAGAGGGATTGGTCTCCTAAATTTTCAAGGTTTCTACGAGAAGTCTGCCTATTCAATCTTTCCCTAATAAACCTTTTGGGATCAGGGAGAGGATTGAATAATTGATGGCGGTTTCTTCGGGTAGAAATTCTTGGAGGGATGTTAGACAGTGGAGTCGCCAGATGGATCGAGTTTTAATTTTTATGCTTTTTAAAGACAAGATCAATCAATTTTTTTTTATCTTTTTAGTTGTTTAGAAAAAAGTTAACCTAAGTCGTACTCGGGAATAAAAAGATTTATCCCTGTCAACGGTGCCAAAATGTGTTGCCGCCTTTCACACACCTGGGTTACGTGGCATAAATCTTCAAGCCACTCTGTGTGTCCTTGGGGGAAAGTCTCGAGTCAAGGCTGTCACCTTGTTCTTGACTCCTCCGTTCAGGCTAACTCCTAACGAAGCTAAGGGGGTAGACCCTATTAAATTACTAAGGCTAATTACTTAGTGTGATGGTGTTATATTGATTAAGTTATTTAGGAGTTTTGAAATTAACCGGTGGAAACAAAAGATAACAAGATGCAAGATTTAAAGCAGATAAGCACAGTAATGACACTCAATATATATATAATCGAAAGAATTGATCAAATAAATCACCAGTGCCTTAAATGGAGTCAACAGAGAAAATAATGTGCTTGCATGCGCTTGAAAGAATGTTTTGCAAATGTCTCTTGGTAGATTTTAAATTAATGTGGAATGTGAATGAATTAAATTAGGCGAAAAGGGGACTCCAGATATACCCGAGGGGTACTTGGAATATGTCCAAAAGTGAACTTTCATGGCTACCCGCAAGGTGTTTGTGGGCTGGAACGGAGTCTCGAAGACTGTTGTTCATAACGCACCCGTCAGGGTGTGACAAAGATCGGCGCCTCGAGGTCACTTTCCAGTTGTTCCCACTCCTTTGGGTATTTGCCACCGCTTACAGTTTGTTCGAGGAGTTGGATTTTCGCTTGATGGTTTGTCAATTTGGGAGGTGAAGACTAATTAATCTAGTCACACAAGTGCTTTTGATGCAGCTTGACTAATTGGACACACCGCAACCAAGTACAGAGCATACACACTGGAGTCTTTATTATTTTTAGAAAATTTTAAAAGAGGTGTTCTTATTAAAAAGAAACCCTCCAGGAACCTCTTTCGGTCCAAGTGGACCTCAATCGTGGAATCAAGAAGGGATTGATTTTATTATGATTATTAAAACAATTAATGATAGCATATGAAGCATAAACAAATAAGAAAACCACAATTTTCTAATTAGACTACCACGACCCTTTCTTCACCTTTCGGCTCAAAAGGAGGCTCGTGGGGTAAGTATTAAAATTACTTTGAAACCACCAGATATGGAATATGACAATGATTATAAGTCAAAGTATACTACCCCTGCATATTAGAACTACACTAGATTGAAAAAGATGAAAAAATGCAAAAAATGACACGGACGCGAATCCCTGCAGGGGGGATGGTGAATAGGCTCGAAAGAGTCTATTCAAAGAGATTTTTTCTTTTTATTAGCAGCAATTACAATATCAGCAAACTGAAATTAATCCACTTGGTCCTTATACAGAATGAGACCAAAGGTTTACAAATTGCGAAATTTTGGGAAGACGGAGACCCCCTGGGGGGTTTCGAATGGTCCAAAAATGCTTTCCGGACAACACCTCCTCCTCTTTTCTGTTATACCTGCTAAAAACCAGCAAGCTTATCACAGTTAAATATGCCCAAAAGTATTTTGAAAGTACTTTGGGATGAACACACTTTTTACCCAAAAATTCTAAGTTAAAATTAGTTTTTAAAGAAGCGTAAAAAGAACGAAGGAAAGCAAGCTTTCTTTGGGATCTTGGCCTGCTTTTGGGGTAGCCAATATGAAGCACTTAAATTGCTGAATATAACTTTTTAGATTCTAAGGAAACAACCATGCATTCAACAAGCTTTAGATCTACTTTCACAGCCTTGAAAAATGACAATTTTCCCTAAAACTAGGTCTAGAATGCTTGTAAAATTTATTTATGAATGAGATCTAGTTTATGAGCTTTAAGGCAGCAAGATCTATGTAAAATGAATTCTGAAATTGATAGATTTAAACAATTTTAAAGCTGCAAAACAAGTAACCAGACTGATTTTAAAAAATTTGAAGGAGGAAGAGGAAAAGAAGAGCGCTTGTTGCTGGAATGGATCTGCAAAAAAAGACTAGTTAGTGGAATGCTGAGGGACAATGCCTTCACAAAACAGTCGGATGCCCAGTGGAGTCAAGCTAGATCCATAGTTCATCCAACCCCTGCTACCTGAAAACTAACAAACAATCCGGCATAAAAACCTTATGAGATCTGGATAGAGATATATGAAAAAAGAGAGGGATTACATGCAAATAAACTTATTTAAACATGTATAATCTGAATCTTCAAACATATATGCTATGAGATATTGAAAAACAAGTAATCTTACTTGCCCAACTATACTCCTATTGATTCAGCTGAATCATTCAAGCCAGACAAGCTTCAGATACATAAATTGAGAGAAAGACACCGGTAACGACAAAAGCTGCAAGACAATGTTAATTCTACACACATAAGAGCATTACACCGTTTTGGCCTCCAAAGCTTCACTTTATTCCAATAGCAAAAGATATTACACAGTATTACAACAACAATAGCTCCTCAATTCAACTCTAACTAACTCGGAAAGGAGGCAGCCATGCTTTATTTATACAAAAAATTGAAACCCTAGCCCAGAGGGGGCGCAAATCCCAAGGAGATAGACAACTGGAGTTGAAGGAGAGTCCATCAATGCGCGATCTGAAGCTGAACTAAGCTTCTACTGAGTCTAACTGTCAATCGGGGGGCTGATTGAGCTGACACATCAACCTGCTGACTGAATCATCAACCACAGAGCTCCCAGAAGAGCCCACACGTGTGGAGGAGAGAGAGAGGGCACAATTCCCCATAAAGGAGGTTGAAGTTCAACTCTAGATTTGCCTTGATTAGCCCCTTCAGTTAAGGAATTGCAATCTCTGGTTAATCTGGTGTTGATGAGACTGATTTCAATCAAATTGGTTGAGAATCCATTGATCTAGGATTTTGCAATTCCTTGACTGAAGGGGCTAATCAAGGCAGATCCAGAGTTGGACTTCAGCCTCCTTTATAATATGCATAGGTAGTATACTTTGATTTATAATCATTGTCATATTTCATATCTGGTGGTTTCAAAGTAATTTTAATACTTACCCCACGAGCCTCCTTCTGAGCCGAAAGGTGAAGAAAGGGTTGTGGTAGTCTAATTAGAAAATTGTGGTCTGCGTATTTGTTTATGCTTCATCTGCTATCATTAATTGTTTTAATAATCATAATAAAATTAACCCCTCCTTGATTCCCCGATTGAGGTCCACTTGGACCGAAAGAGGTTCCTAGGGGGTTTTCTTTTTAATAAGAACACCTCTTTTAAAATTTTCTAAAAATAACAAAGACTCCAGTGTGTATGCTCTGTACTTGGCTGGAGTTCGTCCGATCAGTCAAGCTGCATCAAAAGCACTTGTGTGACTAGATTAATTAGTCTTCACCTCCCAAATTGACAAACCATCAGGCGAAAATCCAATGCTTCGAACAAACTGTAAGTGGTGGAAAAATACCCAAAGGAGTGGGAACAACTGGAAAGTGGCCTCAAGGCGCCGATCTCTGTCACACCCTGATGGGTGCGTTATGAACAACAGTCTCCGAGACTCCGTTCCAGCCCACAAACACCTTGCGGGTAGCCATGAAAGTTCACTTTTGGACATACTCCAAGTACCCGTCGGGCATATCTGGAGTCCCCTTTTTGCCTAAATTTAATTCATTCACATTCCACATTAATTTAAAATCTACCAAGAGACATTTGCAAAACATTCTTTCAAGCGCATGCAAGCACATTATTTTCTCTGTTGACTCCATTTAAGGCACTGGTGATTTATTTGATCAATTCTTTCGATTATATATATATTGAGTGTCATTACTGTGCTTATCTGCTTTTAATCTTGCATCTTGTTATCTTTTGTTTCCATTGGTTAATTTCAAAACTCCTAAACAACTTAATCAATATAACACCATCACACTAAGTAATTAGCCTTAGTGATTTAATAGGGTCTACCCCCTTGGCTTCGTTAGGAGTTAGCCTGAACGGAGGAGTCAAGAACAAGGTGACATCCTTGACTCGAGACTTGCCCCCAAGGACACACCGAGTGGCTTGAATATTTCTGCCATGTAACCCAGGTGTGTGAAAGGCGACAACAAGTCATTAATATAATAAATTCATGTAAAGTCATTGAGGTTAACCCTCCGTTGTAAGTCGGGGCAATGGTCCCCACAATTGAGTTGAGGTTAACCCTCCGTTGTAAGCAGGGGCAATAGTCCCCACAATTGAGTTGAGGTTAACCCTCCGTTGTAAGTCGGGGCAATGTTCCTCACAGTTGAAGGGTATTAGAGTTATTAGACTCTCTTAGTGAGGTCGACCCTGTAGAGTAATTGTCAAGTGGAAAACTAGTATAAATAGAGAGTGAGACTCTCTATTTGACACACACACTCACTCAACTGTAGCGCATGAGTAACAGAGGAGGAGCTCGCACAAGTGAGAGAGAGAACAACTGTCGGAGATCATCTTTGTGTCTTTGGGTTTTACTTTTTCTATTGGTGCTCATTCTATCTCTGAGGAAGTTGCGGGGTTTTCTCCTATATGGTTTCCCCGAGGAAAATTCTTTGTCTCTTGTCTCTTGTGATTATTGCTGTGCATGTTATTCTCTTAGATAAGATCCTAGATCATATTGATTAAATGATAAAATTCTAACAAAAAATAGGCAAGACTTGAAACCATTAGATATAAGTAACACTACATAGGAAACCAATGAAGAATCAACTAGTGAACTTGGGGTTTGTATAGTCTTAGGAGTATTCAGAGGTATGGTAGATGGTATGGATGGTGTCATGACATGCATATCAATCTGCAAATATGCTTCTAAATCAGAATTGTAACCATGTGAGGAAGAGCTGCTTAAAGACAAGTCAGGATCTAGTGATAAATCATAAGTATTGGGAGATGGATCTAGTAGACTGATAGGTGGATGATTCAATAAAGACACTGAGATTTTTGATTCTGATATATCAGAAAGAGAATCTATATCAGAGATATGAGGAAAGGATTTAACTATGGCACTCAAGGCATAGTTTATATTACCTTGGAACTGCGCACTATGACAGTGTTCTGAGGATTCAACAAGCTTCTTTAGCTCATCTGGAACTTCAATGTTGTGCTTCTAAGGAAGCTGAGACATGATGTCCATCTTCTTCTTGAAACATTTCTTCTCAGGATGAAATCCCTTGCTGCAATAAAAAAACTTGGATTTCTCCCTTTCTTCTTGACTTTCTTCATTGAACCTTCATTAGTTGGCTTTGAACTTTCATCTTCAAAATCTGACTTTGGCTTCTTCTCTTTCACAATTTGCTTCTCTTTTGATCTTGCATTCTTGCTTCCTTGAACTATAAGAGCATGATCCTTTCCCTTGGAGGATCTAAGAGCATCCATCTAGATTAGTTTATCTTGCTCCTTTGTTAGTGAATCAAAGAATGTACTCAAAGAAGGCATTTTCTAATTTGAAATAACAAGCTCAGTAGCATTAAAAGTTGACACAAAAACTGAGTATTCAAGACCCAATTTTGATAGAATGTAAATGATCAATTGATCTTCCTTCTTCTCAATCCCACATTGCTTGAGCAATAGAACAAGTGGCTTGAATTTGGTGAAGAACCCTTCAATGGATTCAAAACTGCTTGGACTCAATGAGAAAAACTCATTCTCCAATTGATGTGCTCTTATCTCATCTTGAACTCCAAAGAGAGACTCAAGTTTGGTCCATACTTGGTTTGGAGTGGTCAAACCATCTAGATGAAAGAGTAGATCAGGAGAAATAGAGAGGCAAACTAATCCATAAGCTTCATCCAACCTATTATGCCACTTAGCTTTCTCAACAACAGAATTTGGTTCATTTTCTAAAGCCATAGAAACTCTATAGAGTCCCTTACTGCGCAATAGAATGCCAATCTTGGCCTTCCATTCATGATAGTTGAAGGGAGTCAGGATCATAGCTAAAGAAGAATCCATACTGAGATGTTGATTCGCTCAAGGAGATACTCTCTACAACCTGCACAAATAAAAACCAGGAGAAAATCTTTTAAGCTCAATACAAGCTCTTCTTCAGAGAGGAATAGGAGAATGAATGTGCTCTAATGTAGAGAACTGATAGCTCCTCAACTCTATAGAACTTGAACAACCTTGCGCTCCGATACCATGTAGAAATTGCAGCTCTGATACCATGTAGTAATAGAGCCTTGATGCAAAGAAGATGCACAAGAAGTAGATCTTGCTACAGGATAATTCTCACAAGCATGCACAAGGAAAATAGAGAGAAGATAGAGAGACTGAATCACACGAAGAAGAGATGAATATTGGAGTGTATCCTTCCATTGATTAATGATGAATAATAGTGTACATAAATAGTACATCCCTCATAGGTAAATTTGAGTTGCATAGGAGACAACTCATCTAGCTCAGAAAACAGACTTACTAAATATGATAAACCCCCATAAGTGGCTAAAGCACTTTCCTAATTAGTCAAGGACCTCACGAATTAGCTAAAGCATGAGTGAGTTGTCATGGATGATGGAAAAACATGCCAATCCTAGAATCTAGAGAAAAAATCATGGAGGATGGGTTGGCAACAAAAGATAGCAGTTTCCTAGTATTCTAGCTTTACCTTATCCATTGAAAAGTTGGAATAAAGCAGTGTTCCACGGGGATGTGCCTCCCAAGGTCGGGGGCTCGCCCCCTACGCTTCCCACGCCCCGGGGGCTGGGGGGCTCCATGGGAAACGTTTCCCTGCGCCCCCCTTTCTGCGAAACTTGGGGAACGCGGGTTTGGGAGTTTCCCGGATTGGGGGGCTCCCACACGCCCCCTCCTAAAAATGGGGGGCTCCGACAGGCCCCCACTGCCCTCGATTTTTTAAATTTTTTTACTTAAAAAAGAAATGGTTCATCTAAAATTTTAGGATTTTACACTAAATAGTCATTTTAAAACGAAATAGAAACAAATAAAAAGAAACAAACATCGATATGATATGCTTGGCTATAATGATTACATTAAATTACACTAAATTCTTCGGGAACATAAGCATGCTAGTATGCAAATGGTGATGGGATGAGGAATTGATATGTTTATATGTTGGGCTTCATATTTTTATTATTTTTTTTCTTTTTTTATAATTTTAGAGACCGACCCCCCTATGTTAGGGACCCTGACGCCTCCCCGCCCCCCCATCCCCCAAAATACCCCAAAATTTTGGGGTGTCTCTACACGTCCCCAATGTGCGTTTCCCCGCTCCCACGCCCCCCCGTCCCGGAAACTTGGTGGAACACTGGAATAAAGTAGTATAAAGACAAAATCTGCAGGAAGACACAGTTACTAAATCTGGCATTCAATAAAGTGTGCAGGATCTAACCAGAATCAGGATAAAGGTGCTCTTGGGGTATATATGGCAAGTGTTGACCAAGTAGTGCAAATGGATGCCCACTATCTAGGCTAGTGGGTAGGAAATTAATCAATAATGATTAAATATTTTATCCCAAGTATGAAGTGGGCTTATAATATCCCAACAATAAATAGTTCTAATGATCTTCAATTCTCGCCTCTCATACCATTTCTTAAGGCATTCTTCCACAGCGGTCTCAATCCATATATTGTTGAAACCCATCTGCATGCTGGGAAAATATGCAATCTTTGAATAGGTGTGTAGTATTTTCTCCATCCTGTCTGTACAAAAGACATATAGTAGGGCTTCCCTTCTTTTGTTTCTGTACCATCTTGCAGGTAAGCACCTATTTATTCAATGTTAACCACATAAACATTTTTCATCTTCATGGGTTCTTTGTTCTTCCATATTTTATTCCACCACCATTTTACATCCAACTTTACATCCCCGTGGAGTGAATTGTATCCCAGATTAGTGTAACATTGTCCAGCATGGTTGTTTTTTGCCCACACCAAGACATTATTTTCATTCTTAAGTCTAATGTGAGCTCTACACAATCCATCCTGGAAAAGATTCTAATATTGTACATGTGCATCCACTTTTCCTATATCTTGAGCATTTATCCAGCCCTGTTGTCAGATGTTTGTAGTCATAGGATCCTTTATCAAATTAAGTGTTCACCTTCCTATGTTTTAAAGATACTGTATCCAATGTTATCAGAACCAGACCACTGATCAAACTGGCAGAGCCCAAATTGTGAACCGGATTGGAAACCGTACCGGACCTGGAAAAAAACCGGTAGACTAAAAATACATAAAACATTCATATTTTGTAAAAAAACATATAGATTCCTGTGCATACATATGAATCCAAACCATTAATACACAAATATGCAAAGTTTCTCATATATATAGCAAGTACAGGTGCAATTAACCAAAATAGCACCAAGTGCAATACATCTATGAAGTTCTGAACCAAAATACATCAAGAAAGAGGCTCTAAATGGCTTAGGGTAGGTTAGATGCATTATATTAGGGAATTTAAAAAAAAAAAAAATTGAAATCAGTGGGTCCTCAAATGTTGTCGTACGACACAGTATGGACCGGACTGGTTTCATTGCGGATCGGTTCCGTACGGAACTAGTCAAAACTGGCTGGTTTGACGGTTTTGGGCTTGTTCACTGGCGGTTCAAATTGTTTTTCCGAGTCAACCAGTTTGGGTCCTGAACTGGACCGACCAAGCCTCTAAAGTGGCCAAATCGACCGGTTTTGATAACACTGATTGTATCATATCATCGGGAGGAATACCTCATTTCCACGTCCCATAATGGCATCTGCTCCAACTCTTACTTGTTTTCCATCCCCAACTCTCCAAGTTGGATAGGACCCTATAATTGGAAAAGCAAGAGTCAATGCTTTCCATTGATTGGGAACACTAGTGATACTTTTCCTATCATTCCTAATCCAATCTAATATTGTGCCTAGGGAAATATATTTTTGTATGATAATTCTCTTCCAAAGGCTTTATTTAGTAATCAAGTTCCATAGATAGTTTGCAGCAAGTGCAAGTTCAAATGTATGTATATTCTTAAGTTCCCATCCTCCCTCATTCTTAGATCTAGAAATAGTTTGCCATTTAGCGAGATGAGTAACAACCTTCTTTTAACCACCTTTCTAAAGGAAATTCAAACAAATCCTTTTGATTCTTTCTAGTATACCTTTGGGGATATGAGCCAACAAATGCTAGTAGAGAAGGAAGGCTTTTGAAACTGATTTGACTAACATTAATCTTCCCCCTCTAGAAAACACCCTATTACACCAAAAGTTTACGCTTTTCTCAATCTTCGCAAGAAACCACAACCACTCTCTCGTTATATCCATTGGGTTTCAAATAGAAACCCAAGTATTTAAGTCCATCATTAAAATCCGAAAGATTGAAGGGGAAATAATCCTTTAGTACATATCTAGTTTCCTTAGTAATCTCATTAAATGCCATAGCAAAATTTTGTATGTTAATTTCCATACTTATAGTGTTCATGGATAATTATAATATCTTTTTGATAATCCTTCCCTTCTCCATAGTTCCATTGCAAAATAAAATTACATCATCCACAAATAATAAAAGAATGATAGATTCATTACCTCCAATCTTGATACCATGTATGTTCCTTGTCCTTTTAGCTTCAACAATAGATTTTCCCAACCCCTCAACCACTAGTAGAAATAAATATGGAGATAGTGGGGACCCTTGCATCAAGCTTCTTGTAGGTTTGAAGAAAGGTGATCCAGTTGACCATGGATAAGTTGAATGCATTGTGAATTAATAATGACTTTATATAGAGCCAATACATTGTCGTAAGCTTTTGATAAATCCAACTTGATCACCATTGCTGGAAGTTGTTTGGTCTTGATAGAGTGAAGGGCCCTCTTGTGCTGATCCAATTGCTTTGTGGATATGTTGACCTTCTAAAATCCCAAATTGTTCTAATGAGATGACCTTGGACAACTTCATTCTTACAACTAGAACTTTTGAAATGACCTTATATACATAGTTGCACAATTCAATAGGTCTGGACTTTGAAGGCATCAAAAGACTCCGGTTTATCAAGTGCAATGAAATTAGGATTGAAGGATCCTAATACCTTCCCAAATGTTTTGACGTCATTCAGTACTTAGAGTAAATCATCCCCCATTGTCTCATTAAAGCCCAGGAAGAACTCCACATTCCACCCATCCGACCCCGGGTTTTCATCTTTACGAAAGGATGACAACGCAGTTAGAAGCTCTTCTTTTGATACCTCTTCATACATTGACTTATTATCATCCTCGCAGACTAATCTTGGAAAATATGTGGCCACTTTAACAATATTTATAGTATTTACCCTTTTTGGTTCTTTGTAAATATTTGAAAAATGCTTAATCCTCAGCTTGGCCAAACAAAACTCCTAATTGGAATACTCTTCTCATTCACCATTTCCCAAATAGTGTGAGTATTCTTCCTATAGTTTGCAAATTTATGAAAAAAGTTAGTATTCTGATTTCCTAGGGCCATTCAGGTGGCCCTACTTTTCATTCTCTACTCCTTCTCCCTATCCCTCAATAGATTTACTTTCTTGTCTTTTAAACATTTTAATCTAGTTACTTCCACAGAAAAAAGTCTTGCATCATTCCTAACAAGCATCTTTGATATATCAACTTCAATTTCTTTTAGTAGAGTCTCTTTTCCTATATCTTTCCCCTTCCCAAAAGGCCACCCTCCCCTTTGTGATCTTGAGAGATTTTACAAATTGTTCACTAGCTGAGTATTCTAGATTAGGCTCATAGTGTCTCCACACATGCTTTACTAGAGAGTCAAATTCATCCTCCTAAAACTAGCTAGGATTGATTTTAAAGGGAGTTCCAAGTTTAGGGTTGTTGGGCTCAACTAAAAAATAAATGGATTGTGATCTGAGCAACTATTTGGGTCAATCCATGATCTATATCTGTCCACCCCATGAAGTAAGTTCTTTGAGACCAGCAACACTTGCTTTATTATTCCTCCAAATGGAGCCCATAGATATAGGTTCAACATCAACTAAACCAGCTAGATCAGTTTTGTAGTTGAAGAAATCTGAATGTTTGCCTATGCTAGCTGTTGTACCCCATACCTCCCTCTTGTTCAAAGCAAGATTCAAGACCCCCCATGATCACATTATCATCTTGGAAATATTGAAGTGCAAAAATCCTTTCCTAGAAAGCTTGTTTATTCTCATAAGGTCCATACACATTTAGTAGAGTTAAAGAGTAGCCCAAACTTTTACTTAATAGCATCTTGCATGGACTTGAAAAAGTGGCATAAGAATTCACTAGCTCCAGATTTTGTGTCCACCCAGATATAATACCTCTACCTAAAACCATTAGAGTCTAGAGCTAGAAAGTCCTAGCCCATCAAACAACTTCTCTCAATTTACCAACTAGTACATTACCCCTCCTCATTGTATCATACAAAAATAAGATTTCAGGTTCTCTATATCTACAAGGTGTCCAAGTTCTAGTTTTTTGTTTTGGCTTCCTTGACCACGGATGTTCATTGAAAGTATCTTCATTTAGAACAATGGTTATGGGGTGATCTTGCTCTAAGTACCCCTATTATTGGGTGTTGTCGCCCTTGTTTTATTTTTTCAAGGCTTTCTCATATGCATGATGGAGAAGTGACTTTCTATCTGTTACTAATCGAACTAGCAGGGCACGATTTGGCAAGTACATGGGAGGAGGGCTAGACCCAATGTCACCTCGGCCTATTTCCTCAACTTCTTTGGGTAATTCACTCAGGGGAGAGCGCTTCAAATAATACGTGCAAACAACCTTTACACCAAACAAAAGCCTCTCTATATGACTCTATAATCAGGATCAGTGCCTTAGGAAGGAGCCAGGAACAGTGAATACAGAGCAGTATTCAATGAGATGACAGACTTTACAATGTAAAATATATAGGTTGCTATAGGTTTCTTGAATAAAGTATGTGTAGGACATGAGTCAGTAATGGACCAAGATCATTAGCAGGTTATATTCAGTCAATACTTGAAGCGCTAATTTAGATCGAAGACTTTTAAAACATAGTATGGATCAGATAATGCAATATTAAGATCTCAAATAAGTAAAATACTTAACAGTCCAAAGACCAGTTCGACAATCTTCACAGTAGATTATGATCTAAAGAAGGTAAACATTCTCTGTTTGCTGTGAAGCCAATTGATCATTTACTTAGGAGAAATCATTGCCATAAATCAACTCTTGGCAATAATAACTATTAGTAATAGGAGACAGTAAACCTTAGTACCAAATTAGTCCTTATTATCAGTAGTAAAAGATAGTAATCATCGACATCATTATTTAACACTTACATCAGAAAGTAATCAACAGTGAGAAACAATAATAGCAATTATGATCAACACTAATCAACATATAAACTCTAGCCTCAACGCTCAGCATTAGTCACCTTCTCAACAGTAATTATTAGTCATAAGCAGTAGTGAATCTCAGCAGTGGACAACAGTAATAAAAAACAACGTAAAGGGGCTTTCAAAGCTTCAAGCAAGCTCTCCCTCTAGAAGAAGATGACCTCTAAACTCGGTTGAATTTATTATACCACTGGAAATCGCTAACTAACCCTAACCCCTGTTTTGCTGACTTTTGCAGGCTCGTTTGACCGTTTAGGGCATCCTAGCAGGTCAAACTATGACACCCTTCAAGTTTTTTGGAAAAATCATCTAGGGCGAGATCACTTGTGGGATTAGATTCTATTTTTTCTAAATATTTTTCAGGTTTTGAATTTTTGCAAAATTTAAGGGTTTTTATCCATGAAATTAGGATGCCCTTCAAGATTTGTGGACAAATCCACTAGGGCGAAATTAGTTGTGGGACCAGTTTTTCAAAATTCCAATATTTTTAGGGTTTTGGATTTTTTATGAACTTTTAGGGATTTTTGGTATGTCTGATTTCTTAGGGTTTTTTATGGATAACATTGCAGCTAAACTATAATACACTAAATCCTGAAATAATGAGTAAAACATATTGACAAGAGAACGGGGATATGAATATCGTCTCAATCCCTATTCCCTAGGGTTTGAGAGATCATGGTTAGTGCCCCTCTCTTGAAATGTCCCTCTAGCACTTGTGACTAGGGCATCAGCTAGCAACCTCTAGGGTTTGGTAGGTGAGCTTAACTAAGGCAAATGGAGAAGTCCAAGGCCCTAAAAGCAATAGGCAACCCTCATGCAAGACGTTTGCTTCATATAAGTTGATAGAATATTGGTAGAAAAAGCCCTAATTCAGAGAAAATGCAGCATTGACCACCATTCAATCTGCATAGAAGCATTATTTCACCAACATTCAACAAGAGATGAGCAAAGAAGATACCTTTAGGTCATGCTTGTGCATGTGTTATTCCAACAACTCTAGCATCAACCAAGCATGTGCAAGAAAGAAGCCGTAAACATTCATCAGTCCACTATCAAGCAAGAGGAAGCATCCCAAAAGAAGTGCACATTACCAAGAGAGCTCAAAAAGTAAGAGAAAGAGAAAATATCTCTTATTAGAACCCTTGTCTTATGCTTTACAAATGTATTTGGAATGGATATTTATATCCATCCTAGTACAAGATTTAAATTTTGATCAAGTCTACATGTCTTCATTTATCAATTTAAAATTAAAACAATAAAATACCAAAATAATCTAAATTAAGTCAAAATTAGGAAGACAACCCGCATGTTGGGGACAAGACCTTAAAACTAGCATAAAATGATGAAAATGCTAAAATAAGCAAACTAAGGCCTCACTATGATGGAAAGACCGAGTCCAAGGGGGATGTTATGCCCCAACTAACCCTAGAGTGATGAAAAGTCCCTCAACATCCCCCTTGCTTTAGCATGAAGCTTGATCAAAAGGATGACGTCATAGGGCCATTTTGGCTAGAGAGGGCCTAAACAACTGTAGAGAAAGCTTCAAGTGGGGTGTGAGAGGGGTGATGGACTAGGGATGGCTTCCCTAGATGAAACATAGTCACCTTCAAGGCATAAAACATGGTGGCCGTGTGACCCAATGGCCCACCCTTGGAAGCCCCAAACACCAACCCCAGGGCTAAAAACCCCATAAAGGGAAGTCAACAAAGCCACTAAGCCATAGTACTTCCAAGAGTAAAGCCAAGGAGCTAGGTCATGGCCAACCATACATAGATAACCCTACACTTGGCCGTTTGAAATTTTTTATCCCTCTTCTACCAAACGACCTATTGGAATGCTGTAAACTGTAGAAGCGTAACACTGGCTCCAATTGTGGGAAATATGCTCTTCCTGGGAGCATATGAGAACCCCCTAGAATCCTCTAGGTACTTGTAGACCTGCACACATATCTAACACACAAAGACATTAAATGCATCAGAGGCAGACACTTCTGTCCTGCCTTGTTCAGAATGAAATGCAAATAACTCAATATGAAAGAACAACAAGTGCGATGCATGGGTAACAGTAAATGCTGAACTGAAAATGAAACTAACCCTACCTACCCTAATCATGATAACAAAAAATTATCAAGTGAAATCATACCAACAATGTAGCAACCTAAGCATATCATTCATACCGAACTTTCTTCCTTTGTCTTTAGAGATAATCCAAGATAAGATCTCCTCAATGATAAGCTAAGTACATGCTAGTATCTTTGCCAAAATGGAGATGTAATGATGACTGAACTTGGGAGCCTGGAAACCTTGAAATTCTTGCCACGGAGAATGATTACTTTCACAAGCTTTATCTATCCAGGTTTGCATTAGGCTCTAGTATACACTGCCTCCATCGTATCTTTGTGTTGAGAATTTTTTTCGCATAGAATTGGTTGTCTGATTATGGACTTGGGGGATCATTTGCAAAGGTAATCTTTGGAAATCTTCATGAGTATCTTTGAAGGCTAGTTGTAATATATCCCTGCACTTGCTCAAGCATTCTTTTGGACATGCAAACATGCTATTCCTTTTTGTAATAATCATGTTTGTATCCCTAATAATCTTTAAAAATTTGAAATTGTCAGCCATAAAATTCATACCTTCACATTTCAAGCAAAAAGATAAACAATAAATATCATGGAAATGAGAAGTGAATATTATACGTGTCCACATACCTTTCTTGGTTCCGTTGAAATGCATCATTGAAAACTTACCGATAACAGATAGAAAGGGATGATCATTTCTGCAATACTTCTTGAGGGATGCTCCTGGGAATGACAATCAGGGCCCACTATCGACTGAATGACTGTAAAAGAACTCTCTCTATGATATCCCATAACATCCTTGATGGTAGGTAGGCACGGCCGAACTAAGCCCAAAGGAATCCATCGGGGATGTGGCTTCTAAAGTCTTCCAAACCTTTATGGAATAGTTGCATGTAGTGATTGTCTGTAATAGGATCCATATCCAAAGGGGCTTCATTAAATGTAATTGCAAACGGATTGATCCAATCCTCATTGTCGACACTTCCAAGAAAAGGAACAATTATATCATTGTCAATTGTAGTTTCAATGTCCTTCCTTGACGTCATCAAGACTTCTTCATTCAAACCTGTGAAACTGAAAGCCTCAGAAACAATACTGCTTGGTCTTGAAGAATCATATATCGATGGACCCATAACTTTCAATAATCATTAGCTTCAAGGATCATGTTGTTATCACATATACATTTTTTCAGCCAGGCTTCCATGATGGAGCATGCAGATTTGTCTCTTTGTATTTCGGGCTACTTTTACATGGGGTATCAGCATGGATCTCTACAACTTCATTTCACTTCAGAGCCTTGTTCTTGATGTTTTCCTTGCCAGGACTGAGACCCAGGAGTCCATTGAGATGATTTTGGTGATGATCTAGTTCATTTCAGCAGAGCAACAGATCAGGAGTTGGTACACACACAGCCAGGGGCTTATCAGTTGGAGACAGGTATACATGGTGAGGTCAGGTATATTCCCTTGTTTTAGTTATTACTCTGTGATGTATCTCAGACACCTTTACTTGTCATGTTAGGATGATCATAGTGACCTATGCTATATGTTCTTTCTTGCTCTAACCTTTTGTTATGATTGATCAAGGAATCCAATGTGAAGATTGTTGCCCATGCCATGCTCAAACAAATGTAAACCTTAGTGCTAGGTTGGTCCCATTACATTTCTGTCCGTTCATCTAGTTCGTCCATGTTTGTTCTACCCCATGACTACGACTGATAGAGACCAGTGAGATTGAAGACCCCTTCCCCATTCTGACCACTATATGTGACAGACTCCATGTTGTTATGTGTCTCGGGCTATGAAGTGTGTGTCTTGGCCAGTGTGGCTAGGTGCATAGGGTTGTCATCCTTAAGTCCTCAAAACAAGTGCTCCACCATAAGAGTGTTGCTAAACACTAAAGCATTGGAACGCATAAAAGCTATATCTAAAGGATGTAAGAATATAAAATGTTGAAAAAGGTAGTCAGTGGCCAAGAGATCGAGCACCCATTCCTTGTATAATGTAAGGCTCGATTTTCCCTCTACAGGGGCATCAAGGAGAGGCGAACCCATCGGGGCTTTTGCAGGCTGGCTACTATCTTATAAAAATTATGAAAGTCATTGAAAGGTTAATGGTCAAAGGATGAGCACTCACTCCTTGTATAGTGTTCGACTCAGTGGTCCCCATAGGGCCACAAGCTGAGACTAGTCAGGAAAGACTGGGTCTTTGTCAGTACCGGAGCCCAGAAGGATTCCAGGGCACTTGCCTCTGAAGATTGACCTATATTTGCAATAAAGTTGCTAAGGAAAACTTGCTAGAGTCTGAAGGGAAGCATACCCAAGTACTTCACCCATCTGTGAGACACCTCCATCCCCTATTGCTATCTATCATACATGTGTCACCTTGGTAGAGTTTATTAGTTATCAGTTGGATAGATCACTAAGTCAAAGTCAGTCAAAGTCATGTCCCTTGCCTTAACCTGGATCTTCCATCATCACCCATCTATAGCATAATAGGTTACACCTTGTAAGTATGGCATGAGCAAGTATATTTCCAGAAGACTCTAAGATCTTTCAGAAGCAAAGGTATATTTTATTATTATTATGTTTGGTCACTATGATTATGAATAATTGATTTAAGTTGGGTTCTGATATACACCATTGGAGCATGGATTACCTTGGAATGTTGCAGTATCATACTAGTACAGTATCTCACCTTGGTTTTGGGTACTTTGACCTGGTCAACTCAATTGACTGAGTCAATCACGTTTCCCAAGGTAGTGACTAAAAAATACAACATGGTCTATATTTGTTCAAAACATGCCCATGACCAATACTGTAGTTTCAGTTTTCAGAGTTCGGCCCCGGTTCTCCAGAAAAGTGATTATTATCACTTAATTATTGGCCAAATGACCTATTTTTTATTTAGATGGCAATATGTTTGGTTCTCCTGGAGCAGAGCAATGTTCCAGGGGGTATGAGTAGTCACTTATACCATTTTTGTATGTATTCAAATCATCCAGAGCAGTCAGTTTGCTGTTAGCCTGGAGTGAGTTATGATGGATTTATCAGTTTTCAGGGATTGCACTAGCGGAAAATGAACTAGGAATTCACTGAAAAAATCGATTTGGCCTCTTGGGTCAAGGAAATGGTGTGGAACTTTGACAGATGATGTTTCTAAGCATCCCGGATATTCCTTCAGCAGCTTTCAGTCAGCAGATGTCCAGATTATTTGGTTATGGCTCAACCAATAAGGAAAACCCCCCATGGGGCGCCCCCTCTAATTGGTTATTGATGTATTTCATGATTATATCTTATGATTTGAAGTTGTAAAGGGGCCTAGGGTGAATTAAGCCCCTAAGTGACCCCCCTCAGTGTATTGATGTATCACACTTATGTTATATTTTGAGTTTGACTTAGGATAGGCGTCCTTGAGCAAAGTGCACCCCCTTTGGTTGACTCAGTCACTTGATCCATGTGATAAGTTATGTATTGATCTCCACCGTTGATGATCTTTTAATCTCAACCGTTGGATGATAAAGTTAGTTATGATTTGTGTCTCTCACAAACTATTTAAGAGAGGTGACCCCCCCATTGTAATTCATGAGCTTTGGCACCATAATATCAATAAAGAGATTTTTTGCTTGGGATTATCGATCTGTGTATATTGTGGATGTTCTGATTTGATGATTGGCACTGCTGTTCTTCCATACTCAGTTTCATTCGGGATAGATCTTGCACTTTTTTCTTTACCCATTTCATTTGCAGGAGGAGGCGCGCTAGGAGAGAGAGGGTGACTTTATGGGGAAACTCACCTTCGTCCCGGCTCTGGGGTGTTCGGTTCAAGGAGTATTTTTGTCTTTATGACCTTTTCTTCTCTTTTCCTTTCCGTATTTTGCAGATCTCATTCGTTTGTTTGATCGGTTGATGTTTCTATGATCTGGCAGGTTGAAGGGGGCGCAAGGGTGATTGACTGGGACATAGCTACACTAAGATCTAGCGCGGGGAAGTTCATTTTGACAGGAGATTGACATTCCTCATCATTTCTCAATCCATTTGTAGATTCCAGGTACGTCTCCCAGGTGAGTTTCTCTTTATTTTCTGCACATGCATTGCTCATCATTCCATAAAAGTTAAAACCCTCGTTTCTTAGATCCATAAGTCTAGCTTGCAGCGAGCTACGAAATTAAAAACCCACTTTTATTTTAACATCAAACCCCTAGATTTAAAGTTTCGGCTTGATCAAACTCCATTTACCCATCTAAAGCATTGGCCAGCTACTAGGGAAAAACGCCCCCCTTTCGGGAAAGTGGTCTTTTCAACAAACCACAAAGTGGGTATTGTTGGTTTCTTCTCCAATCGCCTAATCTTGCACCCAACAATCATTTCGAGTGTCCAAATTTGCTTAATTTCACCTATTTGCCCTAGATCCCAATTTTCTTGCATAAACCCTAGGGCAAATTTAGGGCTTTTTACCTGGATGCTCCGAATCTTTCAGTTTTCATTTCAAATCATAATTAATTAGTTAACTAATAGATTCAATCAAGTTTCCCTTGTCTGTCTATTCCGTATCCATAATTTTAGGGTTTCTTGGTCTTAGGGACCCCCCCCGGGGTTAGCCTTACCGAGTCCAAAGTGCCGGTATCCTTGACTAGTGTGACATTCGAGTTTTTTCGGAGGTCCTGGATACCGTAGGTCACAACTTTAGTTGCCTTTCGTCTTCCGTCCTGAATAGGATCATCTCATGGGGCATCTACAAGATTTGTGATAACATTTTTGGCGCTGTTGCCGGGGAGGCAGAGGGCTACCTTGGTTCAACAATTATCCTTAAGCTCTACTCCCGTTCTCTTTGCCAACATTTTTGGCGCCGTTGCTGAGGAGGTAGAGGCTTACCTTGGTTCATCTAATTTACCTTCGGTGTTTGTGAATGTACTTGCATCTTTTATCATTCATATCACATCCGGTATAAATCTAGTGATTGCATTATTCAATTTGTTAAATTTTCTCAATCACTACATTGTATTACTCAACTCTCTTACGACATTATCCGTTGGTGAACACCACAATTCGTTCACCTAACGACTCCACAATGCGACTCCATTGAGAAGCGAACCCCATCCCATAAATCACAATGAACTCAAATTTATTCGTCCAATTTTTCAATGAAATCAAGGAAAATCCAACCAAGCTTAAAAGGAAGCTTCTATCTCGTCTGGATTTCTTTGAAATCTATGAGGCGCCTCATCCTATGCCAAAAAGATACAGTGAAGGGTTGCCTCGTTTCTTTGCAAATTCAATCAAATCAATTGAAAGCCACTTGGATGCTTGTTGGTGTTATATGGAATCCCTAGGCGCAGAACATGAAGATGTCTATATGTGAGCCCTTTGTGAATCCTTAGGAGGTAACGTCGATTTTTGGTTATACACTTTAGCACTCGGATCCATCACCGAATACGACATGTTCACTGATTTATTAAGAAAAGAGTGGGGCAAAAGCATTGATAAATCCATACATCCAAATAATGACTGTGTTGTTGATCAAGATAACCATAATGAGATAGCTAACGATTTTCCTTATCAAATTGATTCCTCCTTTCCCGATTCAACAGTGGACACGCCTTTGAATGATTCTTCGATGCAAGGGAGTGATGATGATCAAATCTCAACCCTTTAGGATTATGACCTTGATATTGATATAGAAGGGGAACTTATTGGAATCTTGTCACCATTACCTCAAGAAGGAACAAATGAAGAGGAAGAGCAAAATGATTACTATCAGGATTCATCCGTAATTAATTCTCTCATCTGCGAATCCGTTGAAGATCCTCATTTCCTGGTTAACAATTATCGTGATTTAGATTTTGATCATAACTCCGAAGAAGAAGAAAATTTTGAAAACAATACAACTTCTTCCGAGAGGCAATCATGTCATCATTATATGGTTGAAGAGCACACTTGTAAGGGTGATAGGGAAACTGAATCTAAACTTCTCAATTTTTTTCCTTATCTAATGAGTGACAGTAATGAAGAATTGAAAGAAGAACAATCACATGAAGATGATACGGTTATAAGTAAGCCTGATCAAGAACATTACAATGGGGATCCTTGTCCTAATGATATCGATAGAATTCTTAATCCAATCCTTAATCAGGGTACGTTGGGTTCTAATCTTGTTTCGAATCTTGAAATCATTCCTAGAATTAAATTGAAAGTTTTTCCCCCTCATTAAATTTCGAGATCAAGTCTGGGAGAAAATTTTCAATCCACCCTCCTGTCCCAACTTTTCGAGTTTTCTTGTGTGGGTTTGTCTTTTAATCGAGTTGTTACTTTTGAAATTTTCAGTCAGGAGTTGCATTATCACATAATTGGGGAAAAAGCACTCCATGTCTCTTCTCAGTCATCCATAATGAATACATTTTTTCAATTTGTAAATATGTCCTATGGATGGCTGGAGAAGGTGTATAAAAATCAATTTCATCTTTTCTCTATTCTGGAACAACAAGAGGGGTTAATTTCAATCTTAGTTTTATCACATTACGATGTATTCCCATCTGGTTTTTCCATTTTTCCTGGAGTGAATAGAATTGAGAGTCCTCCTACTCATGTAGAGGAGAGAACAAAGAATTGCCTAGCGGAGCTGAATCATGAGTCATATTGTCTTCTTCCATCAAGAACGAACTCACATACTTTTTATGATCCTATCGGTATCTTGATGGATGAGTTTCTAGTAAGTCAATTTCAGCCTTGGCATGATTTCATCCCATATTATCCAGATCTTTCTTTGAATTTCAAACAACAAGTTAGAATAGTTTCAATTTTCATTTACATTACTCTTAAACCATCTCTGGCTTGTTGGGTAATTAACTATAAAGAAAGCTCAATAGATTCATTCAGCAAGTGGTTGCATTGGATTTATGATTTTACTTAACACTTGTTCAAATTTGTTAGAGTAGGGTAGGTAGGATGAAATAAGCTCGTTTGAGCAGTAGTCTGAGTTTTGTTTTCTGTCTGATTGATGCATGAGTCTTCTATTTTCGGTACTTGTTCTGCATTTAAATTGAGTAGATTAAAATTTATATTTCATCATTTTACTTTCAGCAGTTATTTCCTGTCATTTTGTTTTACGCATAGATTTTTCCCATCCATGCTGCTCCGGTTGTTCTTGTTTCCGTGTGTGTAGACCATGGGTAAAAAATTGGAGAGGAAGCGGAACGTTGGATGCGCTAGGATGTGCTAGATTGCTAGCTGATGGTGCTGTGGACCAGAGATCTCTGAGGTTCTCAAGCACTCTCTTCATTACAGCACTTATCCTAGCTGGAGCCAGATGTTATCACATATACATTTTTTCAGCTAGGCTTCCATGATGCAGCATGCAGACTTATCTCTTTGTATTATGGGCTACTTTTACATGGGGTATCAGCATGGATCTCTACAACTTCATTTCACTTCAGAGCCTTGTTCTTGATGTTTTCCTTGCTAGGACTGAGACCCAGAAGTCCATTGAGATGATTTTGGTGATGATCTAGTTCATTTCAATAAAGCAGCAGCAGATCCAGAGTTGGTACACACACAGCCATGGGCTTATCAGTTGGAGATAGGTATACATGGTGAGGTCAGGTATATTCCCTTGTTTTAGTTATTGCTCTGTAATGTATCTCGGACACCTGTACTTGTCATGTTAGGATGATCATAGTGACCTATGCTATATGTTCTTTTTTGCTCTAACCTTTTGTTATGATTGATCAAGGAATCCAATGTGAAGACTGTTGCCCATGCCATGCTCAAACAAATGTAACCCTTAGTGCTAGGTTGGTCCCATTACATTTCTGTCCGTCCATCCAGTTCATCCATGTTTGTTCTACCCCATAACTATGACTGATAGAGACCGGTGAGGTTGAAGACCCCTTCCCCATTCTGACCATTATGTGTGACAGATTCCATGTTGTTATGTGTCTCGGGCTATGAAGTATGTGTTTTGGCCAGTGTGGCTAGGTGCACAGGGTTGTCATCCTTAAGTCCTCAAAACAAGTGCTCCACCATAACAGTGTTGCTAAACATTAAAGCATCGAAACACATAAAAGCTATATCTAAATAATGTAAGAATATAAAATGTTGAAAAAGGTAGTCAGTGGCCAAGAGATCGAGCACCCATTCCTTGTATAATGTAAGGCTCGGTTTGCCCTCTACAGGGGCATCAGGGAGAGGCGAACCCGTCGAGGCTATGGACTGCTCGTGGGCAGAGGGTAGCCTAGTCATTTACTGGAGCCCAGAAGGCTTTCCAGGGAACCTGCTCTTGTAGGCTGGATACTATCTTATAAAAATTATGAAGGTCATTACTGCGTCTTTGTTAGTACTGGAGCCCAGAAGGCTTCCAGGGCACCTGCCTTTGAAGGTTGACCTATATTTGCAATAAAGTTGCAAAGGAAAAATTGCTAGAGTTTGAAGGGAAGCATACCCCAGTACTTCACCCATCCGTGAGAGACCTCCATCCCCTATTGCTATCTGTCATACATGTGTCACCTTGGTAGAGTTTATTAGTTATCAGTCGGATAGATCACTAAGTCAAAGTCAGTCAAAGTCATGTCCCTTTCCTTAACCTGGATCTTCCATCATCACCCATCTATAGCATAATTAGTTACACCTTGTAAGTATGGCATGAGCAAGCAAATTTCCAGAAGACTCTAAGATCTTTCAAAAGCAAAGGTATATTTTATTATTAATAATTATTATGTTTGGTCACTATGATTATGAATAACTGATTTAAGTTGGGTTCTAATATACACCATTGGAGCATGGCTTACCTTGGAATGTTGCAGGATCATACTAGTATAGTATCTCACCTTGGTTTTGGGTACTTTGACCTGGTCAACTCAGTTGACCGAGTCAATCACGTTTCCCAAGGCAATGACTAAAAAATACAACATGGTCTATATTTGTTTGAAACATGCCGAGGACCAATACTGCAGTTTCAGTTTTCAGAGTTTGGCCCTGGTTCTCCAGAAAAGTGATTATTATCACTTAATTATTGGCCAAATGACCTATTTTTTTTTCCAGATGGTAGTATGTTTGGTTCTTCTGGAGCAGAGTAGCGTTCCAGGGGGTATGAGCAGTCACTTATACCATTCTTCTATGTCTCCAAATCATCCAGAGCAGTTAGTTTGCCCTAGTTCTCAACCTGGAGTGAGTTATAATGGATTTATCAGTTTCCAAGGATTGTACCAACAGAAAATGAACTAGGAATTCATTGAAAAAATCGATTTGGTCTCCTGGGTCAAGGAAATGGTGTGGAACTTTGATAGATGATGTTTCTCAGCATCCTGGACAGTTCTTCAACAACTTTTAGTCAGCAGATGTCCAGATTATTTAGTTATGGCTCATCCAAAAAGGAAAACCCCCCATGGGGCGCCCCCTCTAATTGGCTATTGATGTATTTCATGATTATATCTTATGATTTGAAGTTGTAAAGGGGCCTAGGGTGAATTAAGCCCCTAAGTGACACCCCTCAGTGTATTGATGTATCACACTTATGTTATATTTTGAGTTTGACTTAGGATAGGCGTCCTTGAGCAAAGTGCGCCCCCTTTGGTTGACTCAGTCACTTTATCCATGTGATAAGTTATGTATTGATCTCCACCGTTGATGATCTTTTAATCTCAACCATTGGATGATAAAGTTAGTTATGATTTGTGTCTCTCTCAAACTATTTAAGAGAGGTGACCCCCACATTGTAATTCATGAGCTTTGGCACCAGAATATCAATAAAGGGATATTTTGCTTAGGATTATAGATCTGTGTATCTTGTGGATGTTCTAATTTGATGATTGGCACTGTTGTTCTTCCATACTGATTTTCATTTGGGATAGGTCTTGCACTTTTTTCATTACCCATTTCTTTTGAAGGAGGAGGCGCGCTAGGAGAGAGAGGGCGACTTTGTGGGGAAACTCACCTTCGTCTAAGCTCCGGGGTGTTTGGTTCAAGTAGTATTTTTGTCTTTATGACCTTTTATTCTCTTTTCCTTTTCGTATTTTGCATATCTCATTCGTTTGTCTGATCGATTGATGTTTCTTTGATCTAGCAGGTTGAAGGGGGTGCAAGGGTGATTGACTGGGACATAGCTACACCAAGAAGAAAACCAGCCCCTCTAGATCTATTTGTGAGGTTCCTTCCTACACTAGGTTTATCAAGCTAGTTCAGACCTAATTTCACTCCAAACCAGTTCAGACCAAGGCAAAAATATGCACACACACCAAACCACAATGTCAACACAGCAAAACAGGCTTCCACTCACTCTATGACAGAGGATACCATTGCACAACAACACTGAGGAAACCACAGATGACCACTCTTTCTCATAAAATCGAGTGATCTCCATTGCCCATTCGTTCAGCAAACAAAGGAGACCCCAAACCTTTGCGCGGCTGAGGATGGTAACAACAGGCGATCAACCCAGAACAAAACACGGTTCTGCAAGCAGGACGAATGCACAACGCGCATGAACATAATGGAATAGAGAATGATCAGAATGGACCACAACGTTTTGGTGAGATCCCGATGATGAACTGGGCATGCACAATGAGAAAAAAACTGAAAACGTGAAGGATGGATGATAAAAAACGTCCCGTCACTCTCCAAAACGTGAGGGAAGATGAAAACATGAATGCATGAGGGAATGGGCATACGTTTTTGGGTGTTTTCTTTTGACACATGGCTTTTCCCCAATGGCTCAAGGTTAAACAATCCCCCCCCTTATCCTTAGGAAATCATGCCTCCATCTCATGATTTGTTGCATTGACATAGTTGGTTGTGGGTTTTTAATTAAATTGCATAATTATATGATGTCCAAAATTATAATGTGTTGGCTAGCACAAAACACCATCGGCATCGATTTTAATCGCTGAAACATAAAACGCAAAATCAATGGTGGGGATTTTTCCTTTAGCTCCACACCATGATTAATTACAATATTTACATCATATATATTTAATGCAAACGGGGTCAAAACCGGGGTGTTACATTCCCCTCCCCCTTCAACAGCAGTGTCCTCAGTGCTTTACAACATTGAACAAAAATGCTACGTTGGTACTGCCCTCAGTGCTCCGTAGAATTGGACAAAAATGGATGTGCCAATCGCATGGCATCCTCCAGCTCCCATGTAGCCTCTTCAGGACCGTATTGCTCCCATTGCACCTTCACTTGGCCTATGGCTCGATTCCGGAGCATTGTGACCTTCCTGTCGAGGATGCGCATTAGCTCGATTTGGAATTCTCCCTCGGGTTCCACCTGAATCACATCCCAATTTATCACATGGTTAGGATCATGTACATATCTCTTAAGCAAAGAAACATGAAAAACATTATGAGCCCTAGTGCTAGCAGGCAATGCAAGTCTATATGCAACTGGTCCTATTCTTTCCAGCACTTCAAACGGCCCACAGTATCTAGGTGACATCTTGGCACAAATTCCAAGCTTCAAGGAACTCTTCTTTGCCCTCACTCTAAGGTAAACATGATCCCCAACACTGAACTCTCTGTTCACCCTATGCATATTTGCATAGCTTTTTTGTCTTTCTTGGGATGCTTTCAGATTCTGCCTGATCTTTACAACCTCCTGCTCCATCTCCTTGAGCAATTCTGGACCAAGCACAACTCTGTTCACTGGGTTATCTCAAGTCACTAGTGTTCTACACCTCCTGCCATACAAAGCTTCATAGGGACTCATCCCCAAGGATGCTTGTTGTCCATTGTTATAAACAAACTCTACCAAGTGTAAATAATCTTCCCACTTGGTTGGTTTGTCCATGACATACATGCGAAGCATGTCTTCAAGCACTTGATTTACTCTCTCTGTCTGCCCATCAATCTGAGGATGGTAGGCAGTGCTGAAATTCAACTTTGTACCCAAATCTGCAAACAATCCCTTCCAAAAATTGGAAGTGAACTTGACATCTATGTCACAGACTATTGCCTTAGGCTATCCATGCAATTTGAAAATCTCCTTCATGAAGATCTTTGCAATGTCATCAGTCTTATGCGTAGACTTAACTGGTATAAAATGTGCTGCCTTTGTCAACTTGTCCACCACAACCATGATGGAATCATGTTGTCTCCAAGTCATTGGCAATCCTGTAATAAAATCCATGGAAATAACTTCCCATTTCCATTTCGGAACTGGCAAAGGCTGCAACAAACCTGCGGGGTGTTGATGCTCAAACTTCACCTGCTGACATTTCATGCACCTTGAAATATATTCAGCCTTGTCCTTTTTCATTCCTGGCCAAAAGTACTGCTTTCTAGCTGTAGCAATTGTCTTCTGATATCCTGGGTGACCAGAATATGGAGTTTGATGGATCTCATCCATAATAACCCTCCTCAAATCTGCTACATTTGGAATATAAATTCTGTTCTTATAAGTAAGGAGTCCATCTTCTTCTAATTTATATCCCTCATACTTCTTTTCAAGTATTTGTTGCTGCAACTTGTCCTTAACCTAGGCATACAATTCATCTTCAGCAACATGATTAACAATCTGCTACCTCAACTTCGATTGGCAAATACTAATGGATGCCACATGCATTTCCTACACCTTCCTGCTGAGTGCATCAGCTACCTTATTCTCTTTTCCCTTTATGTGCTTGATTTCAAAATCAAACTCACATAAAAACTCCAACCATCTAGCTTGCCTAGCATTTAGAGTAGGATGATCAAACAAATACTTCAGACCACAATGGTCTGTCCTTGGCTCAAATCTTCTACCCATCAAGTAATGCCTCCACATCTTGAGAGCATGTACTATGGTTGCAAGTTCCAGATTATGAGTGGCATAATTCTTCTCATGCTCCTTCAACTTTCTTGACTCATAATATATTACGTGGTTGTCTTGCATAAGAACTCCTCCAAGTCCTTGACCGCATGCATCAGTACACACCACAAAATGTTTCTCTGGGTCTGCAACTTTCAAGACTGGTGCACTTGTGAGAAGATTCTTTAGCTGCTGGAAGCTTTCTTCACACCTCGATATCTATTCAAACTTTATCCCCTTCCTTTGCAAAGAAGTGATGGCATGTGCAACCTTGGAGAATCATTCAATGAATCTCCTGTAGTATCCTGCAAGTCCCATAAAAGATCTTACATCTATCACATTTCTTGGAGTAGGCCAATTCATAATGGCTTCAATCTTGTTAGGGTCCATAGATATACCCTCTTCTGAGATAATGTGACCCAAATACTGAATTCTATCTTTATAGAAGTCACACTTGCTCAACTTTGCATACAGCTTATGTTCCCTGAGAAATTGCAATGTCAATCTTAGATGTTCTTTATGCTCTTCTTCATTCTTAGAATAAATAAGGATGTCATCAAGGAAAACAAGAACAAACTTGTCCAAATACCTGTTGAAGACACTATTCATAAGGCACATAAATGTAGCTGGTGCATTTGTGAGACCAAATGGTACCACTACAAACTCATAATGTCCATACCTTGTCCTAAAGGTTGTCTTATGAATGTCTTCATCCTTGACTCTCACCTGATGGTAACTAGACCTCAAGTCAATCTTGGAAAATACCTTTGCTCCTCTCATTTGATCAAAGAGGTTATCAATTCTAGGCAAAGGATATTTATTCTTCATCGTGACTTTGTTCAGCTGTCTGTAATCAATACACAACCTGAGTGTACCATCTTTCTTCTTCACAAACAGAACTGGTGCTCCCCAAGGAGACACACTCGACTTGATATACTTCTTCTCCAACAACTCTTGCAGCTGCATCTTCAACTCTAGCATTTTCGGTGTACTCATTCTGTAGGGTGCCTTGGACACTGGTGCTGCTCCTGGCACAAGCTCAATTGTAAAATCAATGTCTCTCTTTGGAGGAAGCCTTGGAATCTCATCAAGAAAAACATCCCTGAATTCCTGCAACACATGAAAGTCCTCCAACCTAAGAGTTTCATTCTCTGTTGCCTCCACAATATGAGTTGCATACAACTGACAACCTTTCCTACAAAACTTCTTCAACTGCATTGCTGAAATCTGCCTCACAGAAATCACCTTTGGAATGCCTCTTACAACTCTTGGGTTCCCTTCTTCATGCATGCATTCAAAAAGTCTTATTATAATAGTCGAGCTTTACCCTGTGAGCTTCTAACCAATCCATTCCAATGAGAACATCATAGGAACCAAGTGGTAGAACATTCATATCTACACTAGTGACCAATCCATTCATCACCAATGGGCATTTCTCTACCACTTCACTAACCTTTCTCTTAGTTCCAGTGGCTAGCTGAACTAACCATGATTTGGTATGCTTTACTTTCTTAAAAGCACAAATCTCCACTACTCTAGGAGAAATGTAACTGTGAGTAGAACTAGGGTCAATCAAAATAGAAACGGATTGCTCAACAATCTTACCTGCAACTTCAACCACAGTTGACTGGTGATTTACCTGGCGGTCCTCCAGTGCATCATAGATCCTAGGGACGACCCTTGCTACTTGATCCACTGTTTCTGCCTCTTGAATGTTGTAAGTTGGCCTTGCATTCTCATTCTTAAGTGGGCAATTCCTTTGTATTTGGGGTCCTCCACATTTCCAACATTGGAGTGGTTCTTGATTTTGTTGTGGATCTCTTGGATTTTCTCCCACCACTCTAGCTGGCTGCTTCTCAACTTGGGATGGCTGCTTCTGTTGATTCCTGAAGTTAGAAGGTTTGAAACCTTTATTCCTTTGGTCAGACTTCTCATTCTTCTTGTCCATTCATGACTTATGATAATCAAGTTTTCCTTTGCTTTGCTCATAGCAATACTTAGCTTTTCTTATCGCTTCTTCCAGAGTTCTAGATTCATAAAACTCAATTCTATCTTTGTAGGACTAAGGCAATCCACTCAGGAAACGCTGAATTTTCACTTTTTCATCTTTGATGTACCTGACATACCTCAACAACTCCAAGAACTTGTTTGCATACTCTTCCATGGTCTGCTGTCCCAATCTTAGCTCATGGAATTCTTTGATCTTATCATCATAGTACCTGTCAGAGAGGTACTTCTGCTTGAATTACATCTGGAACTGTTTCCACACAATCTTCCTTTCATTAATCTTTTTCACTTGCCTGAAGTGCTCCCACCATATGGATGCTCTTCCAGTCAAATTGAAGATGGCTACTCTAGCCTTCATATTTCCAGAGTAGTCTTGGACTTGGAAATATTTCTTCATCCCAAGAAGCCAAGCTTCAACTTCTTGACCATTCTTTATCTCACCATTGAAGGTAGGAGGCCTTGCCTTCTTAAATTCATCACGTGAACGGTTCTAGTAGCGCCTCTTTCTCTTATTCCCGTGAGAAGAAGAACTTGAACCACCAGTGGATCCTTTAGAGTCAGATGACCCACTAGGAGATCTCTTTCTTCTTCTAGCAGTGCTCTAACTTCCTTTTGGTCTCATTGTCTGGTCCTCAGAGTTCATCCGCCTCTGAATGTTTGTCAAACTTTACAGCATGGCTGCATTCAACTAATTCTACTCCTCCAGAGCCTTAACCAATCTTTCATTATTTGCCCTGTAACTTTGCATGTCCACCCTTAGGCTTCTCATGGTGGCTACAAAATCTGGGGGAGTATTTTGAAACCTCCTCCCATTAGACTCTGTCTCAGCATTTCCAACTTGGACATTTTCCCCCATAGCATCTTCCTTGTATTCATTGGGGTTCTATGCATCATCACACATGTTGGTTCTCATGGCTTGGCCGAACGAACTTTACCGAACTGCACTATCTGGAATGCTGCCCTTTGAAGGTGACTATAATTTTGCAAAATGTGTTAATAAACAAAATTGTTAGCTACATAATAAAATCAGAAGTAAAAACCATTTACCAACAACTCTGTTAACTGTTCAACTTGGCCCATCAAGGCCCAATGTTGCAACCTGCAGCTTTGATACCACACTGTCACGTCCTCTCTCGTCCACTAGAGAGAGAACGCGACCATAACTGCTTGCTCTGATTGTTGCAAGAGCATCCAGCTCGAAGTTCATTGAATTCTGTATGTATTTTGATGGATTCCCGATTTTTGCAGAGATCTATAGAGGCATGAACTCATCTTGCGTTCACTCTATTCAAGTCTACGGATAAATTCTCCAACTTCCCAACAACAGAGAAATTGATCTTGTCAGTGATCAATTCGACGATCTACAAAGAAAGATCTCAAAGGCGATCGAACGACTGAGAAAGATTGCGATGGAAATCGACGGTCATCATCTGTTCCGCATATGGAGACAAATCAACGGTTGAGAATCAACCTTCAAGAATCAACGGTGCGAAAAGCTTGAGTTTTAGGAATTGGGGAAATATGGAAATTGCGATCTTGCATACCGCATGCGGAATAGACCGTTGTGGAAATGAAAATTGCGGAAATAGAGATCTGCGAAGCCGCATCCCGCAAGTTGCGGAAAGGAGAGTTATGGATGGAAATCCGCGGGGAACAAAATTTACAAAAGAATGTTTTTGCATCCCGCATCTCGCATCCTGCATCCTGCAAGTTGCGGAAAGGAGAGTTGCAGAAGGAAATTCAACCTGTTAACAGAAGTCTTGGGTAGATTTGTTCATTCAGGTTATCACCAATCCGACAATCTAAGCCCCATAACGTAATATAGAATGCATTGAACTTATAAACATACACAGATGTGTAGAACATGCAATATATAGCGGAAGCAAATACATTCATCAAAGCGGAAGCAAATACATTCATCAAAGCATTCAACATGTTCATCACAATTCATTAAACAAAATACAGTTGCAGAGACCCAATCTATGACATGAATAAAGAGGAAAATAATGACCCAGAAACTTTTGATGGTTTTGTTGGTTTTTCTGTCTATGGAATATCTAAAGGAGAGAGCATGGACCATGTGGCCTTGGGAAACTTTGATATGAAAAGGAGCATGCAGTTTATCCACGTGATCAGTCTGAGCCATATATCAGTATCAGTAATGAAGATAAAGAGAACTTGATATCGGAACTTGATATCAGCAATGGGGAATCCATCACATCTAACATAAATGATGGTGATGACTATTGGGATTTTTGTGGATATCTTATTAAGAATCCTATCTATGCTATATCCAGGAAGGGGAGTGTCTATTTAGAAATTTGTGGAAGTCCAATCTACTATACTTCCATAGAGGGAAGCATGGATATGGAGACCTTGGAAAATCTTAGTATGGAAAAGCAGCATTCAAAACTCTTATATGATCATTCAGAGTCATATCATTCAGAGCCGCACAAAGGTATCAATAATGAAGACATGGAGAAGCAGTGTTGTGAAAAGACAGATGTGATGCAGTTAGTAGAATATCAGTCTCAACTATATTTTTCACATATAGAGGTTCCTTATGATTTGGAGCTACTTGGGGCTTGTGCAACAAGTTATCATTTGATAAGCCCGAATGATCAGTATGATGATGTAGTCAATCTGCCTCATCGTGTCGATTGGTATATCAGTCCTATCCAATCATGGATAGAAGTAGCATGCACGAGCACATACCATTTTGGGAAGCAATTTGGTGAAGTATTATATTCTTATGATCTCCCATCCATCCTGCCCATTTCGGGTCATCACGCAGGTTTGCATTTTCTGAATAAAGTATCCTTACTTTGGCTGGTAACCAAAGACAAGGAATTTTTTTTTTATGTTAATAAAATGCTTAGGTGGTTACGTTGGATTTTTGATTACACTCAACTCTTTTTATATCATGCTTAGAGTAGGAAAATAAGCTCCTTGAAAGAGAGCATTTACTTTCTGCATTTCTATTTTATACTTAGCTATAATAAAACTTTGCTTCTTTTAGTTAGTTACATTTATTTTGTTTAAATAAATCAGCTTAATGGTTCATTTGGTTTTTTATAAAACTTGTGCTACTGAGGTTTTTCTTGTCAAGTTGAGATGTTTTTATAGGGTATATAAACCAGAGATTCTAGTGTTCTCGTATCTTCTCCTTGCCTTAAAGACCAGATCGAGCACACGTCCCACAGTTGGAGCCAGAATGTTACCACCTAAGTTGTACTTAGAGGTTTTTTATCAAGTGAACCTGGTGAACCGGACAAGGATAACTTGTTCGAGCTTCAAAAGACCTTCAGTCTTGCTTCTGGGAAGCTTTGTTGTACTATATCACATGTTCATACCCCATGGGGGAATTGTAATAAATGTTCTAGCATGATAGTGTCTGTAAAAGACTCGGTCTCTTAGAGTTTATTTGTCAATCCGATCAGCCCAAGGTGTTTTTTTCCTTGGTTATTATGGGTTGTTGAATAAACAACTGATAATTTCTGAGTTTTTCACTCCATACCTCCAAAGTTGGAGTGGTCGGCTTGGCATTTAGGCCTATTGAGGTTATTAGAGTCTATGTGTCAATGTATAAACATGCTAGGCATCATGGTCGAGTCATATGAACATGTCCAAGTCCCCCTAGGTTTTTTCAATTTTTCAATTTTTTAGTTTTTTCAGTGTTTTTTATTAAAATTTAATTTTTCCAAAACTTAGGCTATTTTTTAATAGTTTAATTGGAAAAATTGATGTTGTAATAAAAGTGGGCCAAATAATCAGTTTCAGTCATGTAGGTGTTCATTTTCAAGCTAAGAGCACCATGTAAACCCATGGACCCACTATTTCCCAGTTTTGAGTGATTTTCCATCACTCAGGTCAGAAAGCCCCAAAAATCAATTATTGATTATTTTAATTAATAAATTGATGAATAATGGAGCAAATCCAGAATCATAGATCAGTGGATTCTCAGCCGATTTGATTGAAATCAGTCAGATTTGAACTAGATTGACTGGATCTGACAAATCCTTGACTAAAGGAGGTGATCAAATCAAATCTATAGTTGATATTCAACATCCTTTAGGGGGAATTTCGCCCTCCCTCTCTCCTCCACACGTTTTGGCTCATCTGGATGAGTTTTGGTGGATGCTTCAGTCAATAGGTTGAGGTGTCAGTCAGATCAGCCCCCCGATTGACATTTGCACTCAGTGAGATTCAGATCTGGCTCAGTTAGACACAGATCAGGCATTAATGGACTCTCCTTCAGCTATAGTGGTCTATCTCCTTGGGATTTGTGTCCCCCTGGGCTGGATCTCCTAGTTTTTGTATATGAACGGCATAAGCCTCCTCTTCCAAGCTAGTTAGAACTGGGATTGAGGTGCTGCTGCTATTGTACTGTTGTTATTGTTCATTTGAAATAAAGAGAAGCTTTGGAGGCAAGACGGTGTTATGCCATTGTATGTGTGGATGATCATTGCCATTTTTTACTGAGGTAACCTGTATCTATGTTCATAATTTGCTGATTGCTTGTGGATTCATTGCTAAGATTGATAATAAGCTTATTATAATCTTGATAGGAAAGGTGCTTTTCAATAAGTTTATTGGCCATATCTTTCCTTTGATGCATGTTTAGAGATCTAGATTCAACATGTTTTATAAGTTTATATGCATGTTATTCTGAATCTCTGTGTATGTACTAATCGGATCTGACAAATATTTCGGCAAGTTTTTTGATTTCAGCTGAGCTGCAGGTTCCTAGATTGGAGAGGATGCCGATCTAGTTTGCTTCTTCACTCTCTCCAAAACCTTCCAAAGGCATAGTCCCTCGACATTCCACCTGAAAGCTCCACGGTGGATCTTCAAGGCTACCAGCATTTCTCTCCTCCTCTTCCTCCTTCAAAATCAATTCTTTTACCTGGTTACTTTGTTCACAGCTTTGATATTGTTTAGATCTATTATCTTAAAGTAAATTTAACATAGATCTATCTTCTCGAAGCCCATAATCTAGATCTTGTTCTTAAAAGGTTTCATAAGTATTATAGATCTAGATTTACGGAAATTGTCCTTTTTGCATGGAATTTTAAAGAGAATTTGTAGCTTGCATGCATTAGATTTCTGTTTTCTGTTATAAAAGATAAATCTAGCAATTAGTGCACATCATATTGGCTATCTAAAAGGCAAGCCAAGATCCCAAGAAAAGCTTGCTTTCTTTGGTTCCCTTTTTACCTTTTTTAACTAGTTTTAACTTAGCTTTTTTTTGGGTTAAAAGTAAGCTGACCCAAAGGTACTTTCAGAGTGATTTTGGGCATATTTCAGTCTAATAAGCTTGTTGGTTTTTAGCAGGTATAACAGAAAAGAGGAGGAGCTGCTGTTTGAAAGTGACTTTTGGGCCTTCTGAATCCCCCCAAGGGTCTCCCTTTTTGACTGAAATCTTTAATTTTTGCACTTTGTAAGCTCTTGGTTTCATTCTGTATAAGAATCAAGAGGCATCATATCAGTTTGCTGATATTGTAACCGCTGGTAATAAAAATAATTATGAATAGGCTCTTTCGAGCCCATTCCCCATCCCCCCTGGGGGGATTCGTGTCATTTTTTGCTTTTCCTTCATCTTTTTTCAATCTAGCGTAGTACTAATCTGCAGGGTAGTATACTTTGATTTAAAATCATTTCCATATTCCATTTCTATTAGTTTCAAGTAACTTTAATACTTACCCCACGAGCCTCCTTTTGAGCCGAAAGATGAAGAAAGGTTCGTGGTAGTCTAATTAGAAAATTGTGGTTTGCTTATCTTTTTATGTTTTATTTGCTATCATCATTTGTTTCAGTAACCATAATAAAATCAACCCCTCCTTGATTCCCCGATTGAGGTCCACTTGGACCGAAAGAGGTTCCTGGAGGGTTTTCTTTTTAACAAGAACATCCATCTCAAAATTTACTAAAATTGACAAGACTCCGGTGTGTATGCTCTGCACTTGGTTGTGGTTTGTCCGATCAGTCAAGCTGTATCAAAAGCACTTGAGTGACTAGAATAATTAGGATTCACTCTTCCAAATTGACAAACCATCAGGTGAAAATCCAACACCTAGATCAAACCATTACGGTGGAAAAATACCCAAAGGAAGCGGGAACTCCTGAAAAGTGACCTCGGGGCGCCGATCTCTGTCACACCCTAACAGGTGCGTTATGAACAATAGCCCCAGAGATTCCATTCAGCCCACATATTCCTTGCGGGTAGCCGTGAAGGTTTAGTTTTGGACATACTCCAAGTACTCTCGGGCATATCTGGAGTCCACCCCTTCGCCTAATTTTAATCAACTCATATTTCACATCAACTTCAAACGTACCAAGAGGCAATTGCAAAACATTCACTCCAAGCACATGCAAGTACATTGGTTTTCTTTAGACTCCATTTTAAGGCACTGGTTATTTTCTTGCTATATCTATATATATATATATATATATTGTGTCTCAGCATTGTGCTTTCGTGCGCTCATTTTGTATCTTGTCATCTATGGTTGTTTGTGGTTAAATTTCAAACTCCTAAGTAATTCATTTAGTTTAACATCACCATACTAAGTAATTTTTCCTTAGTAACTTAATAGGGTCTACCCCCCTTGGCTTCATTAGGAGTTGAGCCTAAACGGAGGAGTCAAGAACAAGGTGATAGCCTTGACTCGAGACTTGCCCCCAAGGACACACAGAGTGGTTTGAAGATTTCTGCCACTTGACCCATGTGTGTGAAAGGCGACAACAGGCATGATTCCCACAAGGAATAAGGAACACTAGCAGGCTCACACATAGCCAAGGATACAACAAAACTCAGCCAAGCGAACACAGTTGGGTTTATCAGGCTGCAAACCAACAAGCCAATATACTGCTGGGTTTATCAGACTATAGTCAGTCAAGCCAACTTTCACATTAAGGACCAGCCAAGCCAACTAACAGATGGGTTTATCAGGATGCAAAGGAGCTGGAAAGCTTGAATTGCTAAGTTAGTGAGCTGAACCACCGAGCTATGGACACCTGCACTAGATTGGGCTTGGCTCCTAAAACATCTACACAACCAACACAAGGAAGCATCCCCTTCTCTGCTACACAGTCCCTCAGGCTATGCCTTCCATTCCAGTGTTGTTCAGGGTGTGCAAAGAAGAAAACTAGCCCCTCTAGATCTATTTGTGAGGTTCCTTCCTACACTAGGTTTATTAAGTTCGTTCAAACCCAATTCCACTCCAAACTAGTTCAGACCAAGGAAAAAATATGCACACATAGCAAACCACAACGTCAACACAACAAAACAAGCTTCCACTCACTCTGTGACAGAGAAGACCATTGCACAACAACACTGAAGAAACCACAGATGACCACTCTTTCTCATAAAATTGAGTGATCTCCACTACTCATTCGTTCAGCAAACAAAGGAGACCCCAAACCTTTGCGCGACTGAGGATGGTAACAACAAGCGAACAACCCAGAACAAAACACAGTTCTGCAAGCAGGATAAACGCACAAGCGCATGAATAGAATGGAATAGAGAACGATTAGAATGGACAACAACGTTTCGATGAGAGCCAGATGATGGACTGGGTATGCACAATGAGAAAAAAACTGAAAACGTGAAGGATGGATGATAAAAAATGCCCCGCCGCTCTCCAAAACGTGAGGAAAGATGAAAACGTGAAAGTGTGAGGGAATGGGCATACATTTTTGGGTGTTTTCTTTTGACACATGGCTTTTCCCCAATGGCTCAAGGTTAAACATTTCCCCCCCGCCTTATCCTTAGGAAATCATGCCCCCATCTCATGATTTGTTGCATTGACATTGTTGGTTGTGTGTTTTTAATTAATTTGCATATTTATATCATGTCTAACACAAAACACCATTGGTATTGATTTTAATCATTGAAACATAAAATGCAAAATTAATGGTGGGGCTTTTGCCTTTAACTCCACACCATGATTAATTACAATATTTACATCATATATTTAATACAAACGGGGTCTAAACCGAGGTGTTACAGCGGGGAAACGCACAAGGGGAGCATGTGGAAGCTACCCAAAAATTTTAGGGAAATTTTGGGGAAACGGGGGGACGTCGGAGTCATAAAAATTAATTTAAAATATAAAAATGATAAAATCCAACAGTAACTATTACCATGTAAAAAATAAAACTAAAAACTAAATTCATCATTATGGGGTGTACATCTATTAGTTATTAGCATATCAACATTCAAATTTGTAAATGATATTGAACTATCTTACTATACCCATGTAAAAACTAAAAAATAAATATAATAATTATCATTATGCAATGTATATTTAAATTCAAATTTTAAATTTGTGAAAGATAATGCAACAAATGCGGAAGTCTGAAATAGTCAAATAGACACCGAACAATGAACACAGAGAAGTTAGAACTTAGAATAATGGCGACTGCTCCAAGTTTAGTTGCAATATGATTATGAAATGAAATCGTGAGAGGATATGTTTAAGAAGGTCTTAGACTCTTAGGTTAGTCTAGGATTTAATTTAATTTTCGTTTCATTATGTTTTAATTTTTAAACACTTTTTTAATATTTTAATTTGCATTTACTTTTTTTGTGAAAAATGAAAATTGGGGGGGGAGGGAACGGAGGGATGCCTAGAAGCCCCCCTTAGTGGGAAATGCGGGGAAATGTGTTTCCTCGAGTTTCCCCCAAAAGGGGGACGTGGGGAAACGTTTCTCTGACCCAAAAGCGTGGGGGAGCGAGGGGGCGCGTTCCCCACCCTAGGGGACGCGTCCCCGTGGAACACAACATTTTTTCTCTCTAGCCACTTCCTAAATCTCTTTTTCTAGGGGTAGGGCCTTGTGAAGGGGCATCTATTCCATTTTCCTTTCACTTAAGCCTTCAGAGTCTTTTGTTTTATTTTTATTTTTATTTCTTTGTATCTTGTTTATCTTTTGAAGTAATATGAGGAGCTAAGTCACTTGAAACTGGGACTCAGGGACACTCAGGCATGTAGATATGAGTGTCTAAAATGGGACACTTAGACACGTAGATATGAGTGTCTAAAATGGGACACATAAACTTTACAAAACCTAAGTCATATGAAACTAGGACACTCGAACACATAGATATGGGTGTCCGACATGGGACATGTAGACCTCCTATTATCTCTCGAACCTGCACTCAAAGTAGTAAAGCCCTAAAACACCAAGTGCAACTCCAAGGGATAGGAAGATTGCCCACTGTGACCACAACCATTCTTCCCCTCACTTTAGGATAGCTCTCCTCTAACACAAGAGGCACTTCTCTAAGTGAGGATTACTAAAGCTATGACAAGAAGGCTCAAGGTGAATATGAAGAGTTAGCTTTAGCAAAACAATACATTGTAGAATAGTAAGCTGGGGTGGTGGAGTATTGAGACTAGTGCCTATCCAACATTGGGCGAAATGGAGTCAAGAGGTCAAACTAAGAGAGAAGTTTATGAATGGTTAATACAAATAGGGTTGTTATACATGCCAGAATTGACCTCAACATGTTGTAAACTAATCCATAAATAAACTTGGAGGGCCCTAAAGTTGCTACTCTTAAACATTGCTATGATGGTGTGTATTACAGCGAAGCATTAGTCTAGCAAAGCAACAATTGTTTGGTAGAAGCAAGCTAATAAATTCAACCATAAAACAATGAACGAAAGAAGAGGGAAAATTCCTCGCATAAATCCCTTCCAATGTGGTAAATATACCCCTCCCTCTTGGCCTCTCAATCATGTTCTTTGCAAGTGATCGCTAGCATACATCAACAACAATTAGAAACAAGAACATGAGCTTCACATATTAAAAGAGAGAACCCTTAAACTACTCATTAAACCTTCCAAAAGATCTACAATAAGCCCCCAATAGGAGAACTCCTCACAAATTCAACCATCCTTACAAATGTAGAGAGCTACTCTTTAAAAAAAGTGAGCTTCATCTTCTTTTATAAGAAAATATTATGTCTTACTAGATCCCTAATTTCTCCAAGAATAATGATAAAATAATCTTAGAGTCTTCCGAGATCCATGCTTTTCTCCAAGGAAAACAATACAATAATGCTCTCTCACATAAGCAACTGATGTGACAAGTCAAACAATAATAAAATAATGAAACCGGTTATGCCATTTGTCTTCTCCAAAGTGGTTGACCAAACAAGAATAAAATAATGAAACTGGTTATGCCATTTGTCTTCTCCAAAGTGGTTGACCATGTAAATAAGCTCTAAAGTATCCTCAATCCTCTCCAAGAGTCCACTAATAATCTTCAAATAAATGTGTAACAACCACCTCAACTAGCATGTGTGGCCTCTCTGTAAGGTGGACCAAGTAAACCACCTCAAAATTGCATGTGGGCTCCTAGATCTAGGGTTTGTAACCTCCTAGATCTCCTTCAAGCGACACATTTCACCAATCATGCATGTAATTAAGGCTCCATCAAGCTAGACGTCCCATCAATCAAGTGCTTGACCAAGTGAGATCACCTCAAATGACATGTCTCATCAAATAGTATGAACATGGTGCAAGAACTCTTGGAAGAGGCATGTGTGGATGGTTACGTGAAATGTCCCATTAATATATGTAAAAGAAAGATCCATAAGCTAGGCATCTTCCTTCCTTGAGGAATGGACCATGTTAAACCTTCTCAAAATAGAACATGTGGACTTCAAGGCGGACACACCATCAATAGGCATAGAAAAGTGTGTAACGAAACCTTCATCCAACTCATAATACTAGGTCTCCAAGGGGCAAATGTTTAGATCCACAAGATAATCATCATAAAGATAAAGTGATGACTCATAAACGCTAAAGAGTGATCCCAAAGGCTAGAACAACCTCCATAGCATTGTTTCCAATGTGTAACAACCTTTCAAAAGTGTGCAAGGAAGGAGTCAATAGACCATACAATAATCATCCACATGCCAAGTCATAATGATGCGCAACTAACTCCATAGAGAAGGAGATGACCCCATCATTTAGCAATAAAATAATAATAACATGTGAAGAGCCTAAACATGTGTGCCTACAAGGTTGAGCACTCCATCTAAAAACATAGTCCACATCATAATAAACTACTCCAATGTAAACATAACCAATATGAGCTAGGGCACTCATGCCAAGTGCCTCAAACCACATCAAACAAACCAATAAATATGTTGGAACCATCTAAAAAGGTATGCATATGCAAAGTGCTTTCCAAGAGGATGATGCTAACCCCACCAATATGTGATCAACTTTTAAATCAAAACCCTAGGTACTAGGGCTTTCCAAGAGGATGATGCTAAGCCCACCAATATGTGATCAACTTTTAAATCAAAACCCTAGGTACTAGGGCGCTCATAAACTAGGCCCGAGTATCAGCATATCGCATTTAAGCGAAGTCCAAGCCATGCCAAACGATAAGTCATTGAGAAAAAGATAGTCATTGAGAAGGCCAAGTCATCATACTAAACGAGGGGCATTCTACTCCAATAAACTATCATCCACTAGAAGGCTGCCATGCCACTACCATATAACCTCAAAACAAGTGCTAGATCACCATACAAATGTGCAAAGAACGATAACATGATCATGTGATGCAAGGTGTAAGAACTTCATCAATATCTACTAACTAGCTGATCCATCAAGAAAGGCATGCAATATGAAGAGTACCGCCAACTGACCCATCAAACATGACATTTCACCATAGAGAAGTGAGTCTCCTACACCAAAACACCAACTTCATTATATGATAATAAAGCAAAGAAAGAAACTCCATGAAGGTATGTATCCCCAATCCATCATAGGTATCCTGCTGCAACCCCATCCATTGTGACGGAAATCACAAGTGTAACCCTCATTCGATATGAGGGGAACACCTCCCAAAACATGACATGAGGGACACGTAGACCCCCAAAATGTGACATAGGGGCACACAAGTACTTTGTTTTGAAAAATATTAAAGTTCCGGAGATGGAACATAGACATAAAGACTTGAACACTTAGAAACTAGAACTATATTAATCACACATCGAAACACATTTATTGAAATGTCTGGACATGTCTACACACTTTTTGAATTTTTGTGAATTTTTAGGAATTGTTTTGGTGCCCCGAATCAGTGGCCCCGATTCCGATTGTCCGGCATTGTGGGACATGTGATGATGGACTATCCGACACGTTGGGGTATGCTATGATGGAGTGTTGAACATGCATGGGAGACATATCTTGACATAGTAGATGTGTCCCATTCATGTTCAACACTCTGGCATCATGTGTTTTACATGCGGGCACACGACACATGGGATAGGAGGGCATGTCTTGTTTCCTAAAGAGTAGGAATTTCAGTTCGGATTAAACAAGAAGTTTATCCATTTTGGTTGTATTCGATTAATCCATTCCTTCTACAAAAAATGATTTAGCATGCAACTATAGGTGATAAAATCAGTTTCTTAGGTTCCCCTCACTTTGCTAGCACTTATATCATATAGATGGAAAATTTCCCTTTTATTGCCATAAAGACTGACTGTTTACTTTGAAATGCCATTTATTATCTTTCAGGTCAATATCTGCAAGCAGAAGTGGATGGATCATTGGGTCCGGATGTATTGGAATTCTTGGTGAAAAGAGATGTAGTGACATATAGATGTATGGCCAGGAAAGTGATTTATGTATATCCGTTTACAACTGCGTTTGGAAACTCTAAAAGTCAGGAAGAGAGATTGAACAAAATTGTCAATGAATTAGGGTGGTATGTCCCCAGTTTTGACTCCATGTATTGATTCCTTTCCACTTTCTTTATTATTCTTTGTTCTCTGCAGACCATGGGATTAGTTCCTTTGGTAATGTTGCTATCGAGGAAATTGAGTACTTTACCAAACCAATTGGACTGGTCATCTTCCTCGGGCAAAGTCACAAGTATTGCTGTTCATTGAAATACTAAGTGTATGTGCTCAAGAATTTAAATACGTAGAGAAGGAACTTACCTTGTATGAATGCCATTTCTATTGGCTACACAAAAAGAGATTCTATTTGAGCTTATCTAGTTATGTCGAACAGTAGCTCCTGCATAATATTCGTTAAAATTTTTCAAAATGACTGTAAAGGTTTGCCAACATGTAGCCATCAGACTGAAATTCAGAATCGATACTTGCAAGGGAGACTGGCATACTTATCTACCTTATGGGTCTCTTTCTGCTTGCTTAGAACCAACTTTCTTGTGCTTGGCTAATCTATGGGCCATACAGTTTGAAATTGTACAAAGAGATCATGCCTGATATGTCAGTTCCTTAATGAGTACTTGATTTGATTAATCTTTCTTGCTCGGTCTTGATGTTTTGTTTTCCTTGCTGGCATCTATGTTTTTGTTACGATCCCTTGGAAAATGATTAAACGTCTAATTAAGACCAACATTTGGGAAATCTTGTAGTGCTTTCAGACTTCAATTAAACAAGTAGCTCATGCAATATTTTAAGTTCAAGGCAGTCTAGTCTTCATGCTGTATGATTTAATGGGATGGAGACTTCTTGTTTGTAAAACATTTTTCAAACTTCAAAAACTTTACTTTTTATCTCTGTGCAGAAGCTTGTCTAGCAGTTCGCAAGCAATGTAGCCAAAAATCGTTTGCCTTAGGGAGCATATATCTTGCGATCTATCCTGCTAGATTTTGTTGATAGTTTATAGCATGAATATTACATCATAGTGTTTAGTTTTATTGTAATTTACTCATTGTCCAAAATAATTATATTTGAAAGAGGGCCCTTGAAACCATCTCAATGTAGTTTCTGTTACAACCATGCTATCAATTCACCTTATAAGCACGAAGTGTCAAAGTAATCTAACTGCAAGTAGTAACTCATGATCTCCTGGATAAGGTGCTTTTGTTGGCTGCAAAAATATGTTGTGTTCCTTTCTCACCTCATCTTAATGAGCAATAGTCTAATTGCAGGTAGGAACTGGTGAAAGTCATAGTGATTTGAAGTCTTGTTTTCCCCTACTTAATTTCATCGTCATGTATACTGTTTTGGAGTAGAAGAGTGAAATTTTTGTAGTTTTATTGTGGCTACTTCAGTTCAATTGGTAATCGATTGACCTCCAATACCACTTTGAGGGGTAACCTCTGAATGAGTTCACATATATCAACACACGCCTTTATACGTAAGTTGTCTTATTTAAAAATTCAAAGGAAAGAAGAAGATCATACTAACGTGGGACAAATAGTGAGGCTTTTACATATCATGGTGACAAAATAAGATAGAGATAAATCTAGACAAGGAGAAGAAAAGAGTAATAGTATTGGTAGGTACATAACTTGCTCCCTCTTAGAAAGTTTTGTCATCAAAGCTTTGGCAATCATGGACATTGATGAACGAAATCCTCTACTTTCTAGGGGGCATCATCAGAGGGAAGATTATTCCATTTGATAAAATATTCAGTCTTGGTCTTGTGGTGTCGTTGCTGACTTCAGGTGTCTATCATTGATTTTGGCTCCAAAATGGGCTTGCCATATTCACGTAACCGATGTAATATTTTCTAAATTGGCATGTGCTACCCATTGAACTTTTTAAGACAAGAAACATGGAAGATATTGTGACTGCGTGAAGAGGAGGGCAACTCTAAAGCATATGTGGTCCATAGAACTTTGGTGGAAATCCTACGGGGTCCATAGAACTTTAGTGGAAATCCTATGGGGTCCTCAGAGCTCTGGTGATAAATTTTGGCTGCATTTGTTCTTTATGGACAATTGTTTGTAAGACAGAGGGTGAAGTTAAACCCAATCACCAATGTCACATTATCGCTCGAAATGATGCTCATCTACTTGTTTCATTTGGTTCTATCCCAACAGTAGATTGTCCCTAAGATGTTGTAGGTTACCTTGAATTTACTACCGATGAATTGCGATTGCTTGAGCCTTAGAACTAGAAGGAATGTAGATGTCAATGTGCGATGGTGGCTAGCCATAAAGTGCTTTGAAGACTGTGATCTTGAAGGGTGTATGATGTAAGTGTTAGAACACCATTATGCTATGGGAAGTTATCTAATTCATGTGTATTGTTTGTTACCGACAAAGGTAGTCTTTGAGGCACTTGTTCACAACTTTAGTTTGGATTTCTGTTTGTGAATGATAAGTGAAGTTCATAGATAATGTGGTACCTAGAGATTAAGTAAATCTTTCCAAAAGTCACTGGTGAATTTATGATCCCTTTTCTAATACAATCACCTTACAAAATCCATGAAACTATGAATATCTTGAAGGAAAACATAAAAAAATTGGTTATCGTTGTTAGCGGATTGAGTCACTTAGAAATTAGCATATGTGGTAAGTCATCAACCATAACCATAATGGCATCTTTTCCATTTGATTGGGAAGACCTATATTAATTAAATCCATTGGAATTTTCTCCCAATGTTGATTTGGAATGGGAAGGGGTTGAAGTAGACCAAGGGATTTGATAGTCCCCCCTTTATTGTGTTGGAAGAACCCACTCTCAAATATAATCTTATAATAATCACCCTTTAGGACATTCCAAAAGGAGCGCTTAACTTGATGATATGTTTTAAAATCCATAATGACCCACTATAAGGGAAGCATGCAATCCATAAAAAATTTGTTTCTTGAAATTAGAAGTTGGGCATAAAATGATATGGTTTTTATACTCCAAAATGTTTGCTCCATAAGTGTATTGTTATGGAGGGTTGGAACCATCTTGAAGTTGGTATATTTATCCCTATGGATGGGTTAGCACACCACTAGTTCTTGACCTCTTCGATCCATGGTGGAAATAGTGTACTTGCATGTTGTCTTCGGAGTGAATCAACCACAATGTTGTCCTTTCCTTTTTTGTAGAGGACCTCAATCATAGCCTTGCGTTTTAGCAACACTCTAATTTTGATCTTTAGATGAAACTTGTTGCTCCAAAAAATATTTAATTCTAGAATGACTACTCTTAAGTTTGGAATTTTGACTCTTAAGTGGATGTTGACATTATTTCTTAATGAAGTTTAAGACGGTCAACATTTCCCTTTCATAGGTGGATTTAGAGAGATCTCTATAGTTGAGGTGCTTGCATTCAAAGGAAATCAATCTACTGTCTTGTAACAAGATTGCACCAAGTCTTGTTCCTAAATCCTTACATTCAATGATAAGGATATTAGTAAAATCCATAATTGCGAAAACAAGAGTATGTGTCATAGTATCCACCAGAGCTACAAAATCATGGGTGGCCTCATTAGATCATTGAAATGAATTATTTTTGAGAAGCATCATGTGTTGGGCAACAATTTTGCCATAATTGCAGACAAACCTTTTATAGTTGCTAATGAGGCCTAAGAATCCTCGTAAACATGTAATGTTTCGAGGAATGGGCATGTGTAATGAGTTGAATCTTTTGTGGATCAACATTGAAATGACATGTCCCGAGTATGCCACTTCCTTTTGACTAAAAGCACACTTAGATTTCTCGGTATATAAGCGATTCTCTTATATGACTTAGAGAACTTTTTCTAAATTTGAAATGTGGTTAGGCCAACTCTTACTATATGCCATAAAAATAGACGAGAACATACCTCCAAATGTAAGGGTTGATGATCTTATTCATGGGTCTCTAGAAAGTAGATGGTGCATTGTTTTGAGGAATGGGCATGGTGTAATGAGTTGAATCTTTTGTGGATCAACATTGAAATGACATGTCCCAAGTTTGCCACTTCCTTTTGACTAAAAGCACACTTAGATTTCTCGGTATATAAGTGATTCTCTTATATGACTTAGAGAACTTTTTCTAAATGTGAAATGTGGTTAGTCCAACTCTAACTATATGCCATAAAAATAGATGAGAACATACCTCCAAATGTAAGGGTTGATGATCTTATTCATGGGTCTCTAGAAAGTAGATGGTGCATTTGGAGTATTAGTTAAACCAACTGGGATAACCTTAAAACTCATAACAACCTTCATGAATTTTGAAAGCTCTTTTGTGAGCGTCCTTACACATTCAGATTTGATGATAACTAGAATTAAGATCAAGTTTGGAGAAGTGTGCAACGCCATTGAGTTCATCCATTGGATCATTAATTATAAGATGGAAAACTTGTCTTTCTTTAATTTTTTATTTAATTCCTTGTAATTGATACACAACCACTATGATCCATCTTTCTTTCTTACAAAGATGACAAGTGTAGACATGCCACTGCAACTAAGCCTAATGACTCCTACATTTAACAAGTACTGAATCGAGCTCTCAATATTGCTTTTATGTGGTAACGATAGTGGTATGAATTGATATTGGGTGGGACAAACCAAAGAAGCAAGGAAATTCCATGGTCATGGTCACATGATGGGGGTAGACTAGGTAGAAGGCCTCGACTACCCAAGCATCCAAACTAGAACTGTTTGTAAATCCCATTGAGGAACACTACACTCACTCTCTCCAAAAACAATGTAGAGGCATAAATGACCCCTTTGATGTCACGTCCCCATGCCTCCGACCGGCGTAGAGGATGCGACTATAAGCTTTATCAGACCGGGCTAAGTGCCCCATGAACATGTACAGGCCATAAATTACTAAAAAGAATGCTTAAACAAAATCTCTGAACTAGAGTATGCATACAGGAATATCTATCATATACGGATGCAATTAATCAACATACACAACTACCAATATGTGTTTTGCACAGCGGAATCAATCACGCATTCAAACAAGCATTCATCTCAACATGTTCATTTCATTTTCATTAACAGTAATTATAGATCGCAGAAGTAAAATGGATAAAATCACTTATCTTATGAGAACTTTGCTCCGCAACCAGCTGCGTCGCTGCAACGTTCCACCCAACCATAGGCCAGCGTGCTCCTTAATCTCTCAACAGCGCTGCCACCCCCGAGCTGGGCATGATTCTCCAAGGAATAAGGGAACTAGCAGGCTTACACATAGCCAGGGATATACAAACACACAGCCAAGCCAACAGAGTTGGGTTTATCAGGCCATTGAGGAGTTGGAGAAGGCATATTGCTAAGCTGGTGAGCTCATTACAGAGCGAAGAACACCTACACTAGAACTAGCCTGACCTCTAAGACACCCATCCACACCCAACACAAGGAATCGGTCCCTTCTCTGCTACACAGTCCCTCAGGCCCTGCATTCCCTTCCAGTGCTATTCAGGGGTGATGGAGAAGAAGGCCAGCCCTCTAGCTCTGTCTGTGTGGTTCCAACCACCAGGTTTATCAAGAAAAACTAAGCCAACATCCCTGCTCCTCTCACAGTCCGAAGACCAACCATTGCACTCAGGCAACTCATTTAGCTGTCACAGCTTAAATAGGGAAAAACGAATCTCAAGTGACATACAACAATTCCCAAATGCAGCAGCAACACACTTACAGCAGGGGAAAATCAATAGTCGTCCTGGGCAACAAAATCGTTGGGAAAACACACACACAGGCCACGCTGGGAATTAAATCACGGCCTCCCAACCTGTGCGTGAGCAACAGACAACGCAGACCCACAAATCAATCTGGGAGGAAAAATATAGCCACAACATCAACGATTCCGTAGGGGAAAGAACAACATGGGGAAACCCAGAAATTCCTGTGCGTGAAGGTAAGAAACGGGAAGGGAATCCCTCTACGTGAGAATGCACAGTGATGGAGGCCCTGCGTGAGGAGAAAAATAGCTCCGTTTTTTTGGGTCCGTGGATGCACAACAACAGGAAGGACGCGAATTGCCAGTCTCCCGCGTTTTTGCAACTCGTGGGGAGGAAGAAGAGTCTGCGTGAAGGATGAGGACAAATTGAATGAAGGGCATAGGCTAGGACTGACAGTCCTGCCACCCCACACCCCAAAACAATAACTGCCATAACTCCTCCTAGCTGCCAACATAAATTATTAACTAAAGGTGGTTGGGAGTAAAACAAGGGAATAAGACACATGGTTATTTCCCTAAATGACCCAAGGTGTAACAATTTCCCTCACACCTTATCCTTGAGAAAATCATACCCCATTCGATTTAGTTGCCGCGACCGTAGCTGGTTGTGTTTATTTCAATTAATTGTAGATGCATATTTTACATGATGACT
>LPNX010495894.1:140270-183620 GCA_001517045.1 Pseudotsuga menziesii | reverse complement strand
CCAGCCACCAGGTTTATCAAGCAAAACTAAGCCAACATCCCTGCTCCTCTCACAGTCCGAAGACCAACCATTGCACTCAGGCAACTCATTTAGCTGTCACAGCTTAAACAGGGAAAAACGAATCTCAAGTGACATACAACAATTCCCAAACGCAGCAGCAACACACTTACAGCAGGGGAAAATCAACAGTCGTCCTGGGCAACAAAATCGCTGGGAAAACACACACATAGGCCACGATGGGAATTAAATCACGGCCTCCCAACCTGTGCGTGAGCAACAGACAACGCAGACCCACAAATCGATCTGGGAGGAAAAATATAGCCACAACATCAACGATTCCGTAGGGGAAAGAACAACATGGGGAAACCCAGAAATTCCTGTGCGTGAAGGTAAGAAACGGGAAGGGAATCCCTCTACGTGAGAATGCACAGTGATGGAGGCCCTGCGTGAGGAGAAAAATAGCTTCGTTTTTTTTTGTCCGTGGATGCACAACAACAGGAAGGATGCGAATTGCCAGTCTCCCGCGTTTTTGCAACTCGTGGGGAGGAAGAAGAGTCTGCATGAAGGATGAGGACGAATTGAATGAAGGGCATAGGCTAGGACTGACAGTCCTGCCACCCCACACCCCAAAACAATAACTGCCATAACTCCTCCTAGCTGCCAACAGAAATGATTAACTAAAGGTGGTTGGGAGTAAAACAAGGGAATAAGACACATGGTTATTTCCCTAAATGGCCCAAGGTGTAACAATTTCCCCCACACCTTATCCTTGAGAAAATCATACCCCATTCGATTTAGTTGCCGCGACCGTAGCTGGTTGTGTTTATTTCAATTAATTGTAGATGCATATTTTACATGATGACCATCATAATATATGCCGCATGCCCCGATATACCATCGGTGACAATTTGAATCCAAAACATAGCATTACCGATCAATGGTGGGGCCTTGGCCTTTAGCTCCACACCATGATCATTACAATATATACATCATATACATCTAATGTAACGGGGTCAAAACTGGGACATTACATTTGAACCCTTTCTTTAGTAGTTTTTCCATCTTGTGAGAAGAAGTGATTCGATTTGGGGCATTGTTCATCCAATGGAGTGTATGTGTGTTATACTTGTTGGAACTGCGGGAATAATTCATCATAAAATTAGTGTGAAGAGTGCAAAGCCATCAGACACCTATAACTAAATCAAACACCTTGAATTACATCTTATTAATCTATGCAAATCTTCTACGAGAATCTGAGAAAAATCATAACAATTGTTTGGCACAAAAACAACAAATCCAAACTTTTCTTTAAAAATGCAACTCTTTAGATTCAAAATGGTTGCTGAAACTACAATGTTTGGTCATATAAATGATTTGAAGCCACTTATAAAACAATTAGTTGATGTTGGTAAAAAAATAGACGAAGATGATGCAAAGTCTTTGATATTAAATAGTTTGCCTTCAACTTTCAATAATGTTGTTTTCACATTATGTCCACTTCCTTCACACCCGTTAGATGATATGTTATCATCTCTTTTGGTTAAAGATAAAAGAATGAATAAAAGGATAAATGAAGGAAATTCAGAAAGCACTCTACATCCAAACAATCCGTTACTTGCTAAAAAATCTAATGAGTAGAAAATAAGGGAAACAAATAATAAGGAAGATGTTGAACATTATTATTATAGGAAAATAGGACACACAACGTGGAACTGTAATTTTAGAGTTAATATTCTTCTAAAAGGGAAGGTTAAAGTCAAAGGAAAACAAAATATGGACTTGACAACAAAACTTTCATAGTGGAAGAATCATTCGAGTTTGAATACGAAGTTAAGAAATATGACAGTGGAACAAATGGGGATTACTTGTTTTGAGTGGACGAATATTCAGTACAGGTGTAATTAGTGTTAGAAAACAAGATCGTAGAGCAATAAAATAAAACAAGATGCAAATATAAAACACAAACACAATACAAGAAAGACACAAATATAACGTGGTTCACCCAATATGGGCTACGCCCACACAAAAATTGTTAGTCCTTTCTATTATACCATTCAACAAAATGAAGGGATACAACCTGCAACACATCTGATGCAACTTCCTCTTCACTCTCTCACAGTATTGTCTTTCACAACACTCTACAACCCCAATACAATTCCTTATACAAAAGAGTGTTTCCTCCTAGGAATGAAATCCCTATCATAACTTCAACCATCATATATGAGATCTAATGAACGACTCAGATTGACTACGAAATTACAACATTTTACAAGGTAGTTTTCGCCACCTTTCAATGGCTGAAAATAGACCAAAAGCATACCCAAACAATTTTCTTGTAGGCTCCTAGCCTTGAACCCCCCACAGACCTTTAGGCTGGGGGGTGCCCCCTATAGCTTGCCTGGGAATTTGAACACGGTTGAAACAATAATCAAGCTCCACAACCAACAGTTAGAGAAAGTTTAACTCATACTATATTTTTGTCCAATTGATTTGAGAATTTCAATAATTTGAGAATTTGGGAATTTGAGGAATTATGAGTTAGGGAATTGGAAATTTAGAAGATTTAGGAATTTAAGAATTCTATTCTTACGAGGATGATGAGACAACATGATGGAGTATTTCACTTGGAAGATTCCAAATCTGTAGAGAAGGGAAAGCCGCTTAAGAAAAGCTGTTCTTTATGTTGTTTTTGTCAATCAAACTTTAAATAATTAGAGTTGTAGTGTTAAGAGGGGTGTTGGACTATAATCCTCCAATATATAATAAAAATGTAATTAAGGCGTAAATGGCCTTAATAGGTATTAGTTTAATATACTATAAGGTTATGTAATTGCGTACTAGCTAAATAAAAGAAGGTTGATGTCAATGTACTCAATGACTCCATCATTACTAAAATTTGTGTTTCATGCTTATATACTGAGCCTATTTGGTATACGATACATGGTTAATTTATTAACAACTAGGAGCTATAATTGCAAGGTTTTGAGCCCAAAAATGTCTGTTCAAGGCCTCAAATGGGATTTATAAGGTTTGGATCCTAAATCACCAAAGCAACACTTGCCCATAAAATGGGCTCTACAATCCAATACCTCCAATTTTCCACCCCAAAAGTACCAAAATAGATGCCAAATTATATAATGATCCATTTCAAATCATACTTTCCCATTTAGGTAGGTACTTGGTCTCCAGAATATTTTACTAAATGAGGTGAGGAAATTTTTTCTCTACCTTCCCTTTGGCGTACCATATGGCCTTTCTTGGAAGTTGTTCTTTCAACCCAACTTACTAGAGTTCATACTGCCCTTGTCTAGTTATTCATGAATTATTTTGCAAAACTATATCTTCTATTAACTCTATGTGAGGTTCACATGCTACGTCCTCTATGGTAGTTAGGACTTGCTCATCGATTTCCTGGTCCAATATGGAAGGCTCATACAATTTCCTATTTTCCACATTCCTATTGTAGTAAATGCACACAAATGGGGGTATACTGAGTTAGTAGGTATTATCACCCTCCAACACTTCAAAATTACCATACTATAAAGCCTTGATCTTCTTTCCAGGACCTTGTAGAATTTCCTGGTTCAGAGGTAATTAAACTCTATCTCCCACCTTGGATGTTGTTAACAACTAAATTTTCTCACCTTGCATGTTATCAACTTTGTCATCCTTATACATCATCATTCAACATCATTAGCACCATTTTTTCACTTCGTTCTATCCATATGACCCGAGGAAGTGATAAAATTCCCTAAAAATGAAAGTCAAAACAAGAATTGACCAATCTTGAGGGGTTCGTTGCTTTTCCCCCAAACTCAACAACCTAGGTTGCAACTTTTCCCTTGATAAGTGCAACTTGGTCCCAAAAATGATTTTCATCAAAATGTTTGTTCTTTCTCACTTTCTTAGCGAAGAAGGGGCTGAAAGTGGACACATACTTTGATGTGGTCCCAAATTATCTATAGATCTAGGGATCAAAAGCCTAATTTCTTGACTAAGAAATCAAGGAAACAAAGAATATTCACATTGGTTATAGATCCTTCTCTTGACCACTCTTGTGCCTATAAAAATACCGCAGTGTCACCATTCCACATACAATTTCCATATCATACTCATGTTATTACTATGCCGAAATTCTTCCTAAATTAGTGTTAGGATTATTAATCCTCCCTTGTCCAAATTTGGTCATATGTCTAAATCGGGAGTCATGTCTAAATCGGGAGTCGATCCAGTCTATTTATAGTCATTAGCACCATTGGTTAAACTTCCAGACCTTGATTTTTTTGCATTTTGCACTTGGTTCCTCTTTCGCCTTTACCCAATTCGGTTTGGTTTTCTATTTCGAGTCTATTTATGGTTTCTTTTTTATTGTTTATTGCTTGATTACCTGCTGTAGTGGATGATTACTTCTCCTTTTAGAAGTTGTAGGTAAAGAAGAGATCGAAATATCCTAGTACTTGTCACCTTTAAGGTTTTTTTAGGAGATTTGTTTTCAACTACATTTTTCCTCTTTTATTTTCTAGCAAGATTGATTATTGGATCTATTTTGTTAGTTTATTGTTTCATTTGTTTAAAACATCTTGTTTGTTGGTTGAGATCCTTTTCTCTTTTCTTTACGAATCCATACTTTTATTAGCTATCTTGTTTGCATGCTTACTTGGAATTATGAGAGGCTTGATTGTGATCTATTGCGTATTGGGATATCATAGATTTATATTAAGAAATTAAATGTCATTTAGCTTAGTGTTGAGATTATCTTGTTTCTCGTTTCATCATCATATCAACATTTACATTTCTCTGTCATTTACATTTTATAGTTGTACCCCACTTGTGCACACACTTTCACACCTTAATACAAAACATCACTTGGTTCATGACCCAAAGTGGATCCTAAAAATTATCATCCCTAATCTAAACACATTAACATCCTCACTTTAGAACCAAAATAATTTTGTAGCTAGGTTAGGACTTTGGGGATATGCATCCAAACAATTCCCCATAGCCACTATACATCTGACACATAGTCACTTGACTTTTTAGGGAACCAAAATCCTCTAGTATTATCAGACATTGTCATGACTAGTTTACTGATAGGCTTATCCTTTCAGAGTAGTACGTGGTAAGATTGGAACCAGAGGGATGATTGGAGCATATTTCTCTTTAGATACCGAAGATCATATGGATCATTGCATTTGGGATGAATTGGCAAGAAACATGTCTAAGAATGAGGTAGCTTAGTTACCATTTCAATATGCATATTACCCAGAGGTGACCATCGCAAGAGGGGAGGTACTTGACACAACTAAGAGGGAGTAGACATTCTCTTTATATCTACTCCTTTTGATATTTACTCATTGGATTGGTAGGAATTGAGACCCCTATTTGAGTTTGGTGTTTGGAAGACCCTTGTTTGTCTTTCTACTTATTTTCTGCGATGGACTTAAGATCCCCATTACCTGAAAAGATTTAAAGAAGATTTTTTTATCAGTTTTTACTATTGTAGTTCTCCTTATAGGGATAGTGTGTTTTTCTTTCTTTCTAGGGTATTATTTTCATTTTTTCTACTCTTTGACTAGATTAGATCACTTGTTGCACTCATGTTGCACTTGCTATTTGATTTGGAACCATTTAAAGAGTTTATATTACTGGATTGGAGAATTATTTACATTAACCTTGTTTTAGATTTGCATTGTTGGATTGGTTGTCTTGGATCTTGTCACCATAGCTCCCCCGAGATACTCTTGTAGACTTCATGGTCACTCCCTTTCTACGGATTTTTAGGCTGCACCATTGGATCATCGAGTTGTGTTCCAGTTTGACAGTCTTCACACTCTCTCGATTATTCTTCTAAGTCGTCGAATTTCAGCTCCTCATAGCCTAGATCACCATCATCTCCACCTCTTGTCGACACCATGGTTGGCTGTATCCCCGTTTATGATGGTATTCTTGTTTTCGATAACATCCCTATTTTCGGTTACATAAACATCCCTCTTTTTGGTTGAGGAACTATTGGTGGTGGTTCCAATAGTGGAGCCAGTGCCAACATCGTTGTTGGCATCTCATATACTACTATGAGTCTTCTCTTCATGGATAGTATCAACCTTCTTGATTTGGTGAGGATAACCAATGAATCCATTTGACATGATCTGTTATGGCCTTCGATGCCTATGTTGAATCCCCTCATAAATCCTTAAGTTTGAAGGCAAGGACAGAGTGGATCCCCATAACTATATTATGTCCTTCCATTTATGATGCTCCTCCAACATCATCAAATATGATTCCATTTGGTTTCGTTTGTTTCATAGGACCTTAACTGGCATTACTACCAAGTGGTACTTCGAGCAACCTCATGGGATTCATCTCGATTTTTTGTCCCTAGCCTTTACTTTCTTGACGTTTTTGATTTTCATGTCTAATATGACGAGGGAGTTGAGATTCTATTTTCATGTTTCCAGAGCTCATGCATCCATATTATTGATCATATCCATGAATGATGTCGATCCAGAAACCTTTGTAATATCAAGCTCGATGACTGCATTTTCTTCGATATGTTCCTTAAATATCTTCTCCTTGCTATAGCCAAGTATGTGGCCTTAGCATTACCTCAAGTATAAGAAGCAACTATCGTTAAGGCTCAACTGTATCACCTTATTTACTCCCAGTCTATTACCTATATATGATCATTCCTGATGCCCCTAGAAGTGAATCCACCCAAAACGATCCTTTGGGGCCATCCCATTTTGTGGTTGGCATTATCAGTTATGTTGCATTATGTCCAAATCCATACCCTTCTTACCCTCCCCCTTCATATAGTTATTGATATGGAAATCCCTTGATTGTTGAGCATCATCATCAGGGACCCACCCCTACTTCATACTATCCTCCCGATCCCTCTCGCTCATCTTCACATGCAAGAATGAGTACCTCCTACTTGACTCCTGTGCTCCCCATGTTCATGGACCCTCGTGTAGTGGTGTTATGTGTGGAAGTGCTTCTACTATCTATGTGTCTCTTCCAAACATGAACCCTTATTATTCTTTTCCTGGCCTTCTGCCAGCCCCTCAAGTGTAGCCACACCCAATGGCTTCCCCTTTTATCTCATGGGTAGGCCTACCCTCGATAGAATATTCTTGCCCAACCGACCCCCATTAGCCAATAAGCATAGTCAAACAAATCCATGAAGAAGAATAAGTGGAGGAATAAAGGAAATAACCAACGACAGAAAGGTGGAGGTCATCCTTCCAACCCTCATGACAACACTAGAGGAAACATGAACCCTGCAAACCAATATTCCAATAAACCTCCCAAGCAAGGTAAGAACCCTCAGTTACAAACAAATCATCCGTGTTCCTTTTGTGGTATTTATGGACACTACTCTCACCATTGTCGTTATTTAGCTAAGGATCACGAATTGTGGAATGAGGCCAACCAATGCGAAGCAGTTAATGCCTCACAAGAGAAACATAGTTCTCCACCTTCTCATCTGACCCAATCACAATCGATACTCCTGCAAAATTCCTTCCCATTGTGAAGGGTGATAAAAACACAAACCACACCACCTTATCCATCTCTACCATCATCTTCTGGTCATCCTCATGATCCTTCTCTCCAATATCTTCTCATGATGTTTGTTGACATAAACCTTCATACACGACATAACCAATATGATTCGGCTACTAATACCCCTTCTACTGACAAAGGGAAATAAACCTTGCAAGTCGCAGAACCTTTGCACCTACCTCATTTTACCATGGACAATATTCCTAAGATCCATATGATCCCTTTGCGCCATGTAGTGAATAAACCCAATGCATGCTCCACTCCTAACGATAACAATGTGGATGATTTGGAACAATCACCTAATGCTATGTTTACATTAGAGGTTCTTTAGAACTTCCCTATGCAAAAAAAATCATTATTTCCCACCCTGGGTGCAATTGATCCTTTCGATGCTCACCTTATGACATTTGATCTTGATCAAGCAAAGCCTTTCACTAGTACATATGGCTCAAAATTCAACAAAATATTGTGATGGTTGAGATAAAATCAAATTTGTTGTCAAAAAATACTTTAAAAGTGTGAAAAAATTTCAATTTTTTTTTCATGAGCTTTGATGTTTGTCGATATTTCAATGCTTTCCCAATAGTGTCGATATTGCAACACAAATTAGTTGTAATTGTGACAGCATGTTTCACACGTGTGGACCATTTGTTTTCGGGAAATGGTCATTGAATTTTGCTTTTTGGTCAACTATAACCACATCATATGTTCGTCGAAATTTCGACGAGCGTCGATCTATAAATGTATGTGCATGAAACAAATTTCAACAAATTTGTTATAGTTGCAACATTGATTTTGGTGATTGTTTGAACTGCAATTTTTCTACCAAGTATTGGTTTAACACATTCAATTTTTGATCTACATAGCTCATATTTTTCTATCAAGTATTGGTTTAACACATGCAATTTTTGATCTACATAGCTCGGATTTTAGAGTTTCAAGGTCAATAATTTTAATTTTTCTGTCTCCTTTAATATAAAGCTATGTTAAGAAATTTTACTACCAGGATATGGCTTTATGCGTTAACTTCATAATGTATAATTGTGAAATTTTCATTATTTTTTTCATAGCTGAGAAACTCATTTTTAAAATTTACCATTGCAACATTTGAAATTGTATTTTTGCTAGCATTGTTTGGTCCACGCAATTTTAGGTTTCTATCTACTTCTTTCACAAGATTGTCAATTCTTGATTTGCAGGTATGGAGGCTGGTAATTGGATTTTTCCAATAATTTTGGTTAATATATTGAACAATTAAATGAATTTTTAATTGTAGGTTGAATTGGTTATTGTTACTGCATGAAATTGGTTAAATTAATACACTTATATTTGTGAAATCCGTTGAATGATTGCTATTACATTTGTGAATTTGGTTGTATATATATATTCAATGTACTTATATATTGATTCAATTGAATTTGTTTTTATAGGAAATTAGAATGTCATATAAATATACAATGGAAGAAAATGCGAGGCTTGCATAGTTTACGGTGGCATTGGAGGCAAAGGGTGATGGAAAATGTTATTTCCCTTGCAATGATTGTAGGGGCTTGCAAACGAAAATAATGTTAAGAAAAACATTTGAAAAACATTATAGAGAGAAGGGGCACATTGAAAGGGGGTATGGATATCATCCCTTAATTAGACGTTATTCATTAGTGATAATGTATTTGTAAAATGTTTTATCATTTTAATATTTGTTGTATATACACCAATTTTATTACATTTTTTTGTAATTATAAAGACAATGCCCCCTAAATGTCGACCACCAGAGAGTTATTTACTAAGTAGTAGTATAAATACCACTTTACAAGGTGAAAAACATGGAGATCAAAATAGTGATGATTAAGTTCTTAATGATGCTATGGATGAAGATAACGTTATTGATAGAAATGAGGAAGACAGGATAAATATATTGATCAAAGACACATATGCTCCAATGGATGAGGACAACCTCAATGATATTCATGTTGTTCCTTTACTCGAGAATTCACGACAAGCTCTTTATGATGGATCAACGACAAATCTTCTATCTTCTAGTATATTGTTGTTGGTGAATTTGAAAGTTTTGAATGGTTTATCAAACACTTGTCTCACACAGATCCTAAGGTATATTGTAATGTATTAATTTCATCATCACATGTACAATTTAAAGATTGTCTATTTTTCTCTATTGTTAGTGTTTAATTCGTAAAACATGAATGCAATATTAAGGACTAATATTCTTTACATTAACTTATATTTTTCAATGTCACAGTTTGTTAGGTGAATTTCTATTACCCCGATCAAATATTTTACCATGCACATATCAAGAAATATATGTGATTATGAAAGAAATTGGAATGGACTATCAAGCTATTCAGGCCTGTATTAATGATCATATTATATATTATGGATAATATATATAAAAAAACAAATGCTTGGAATGTCAAATAACTAGATATCGAACTAGTCAAGTAACAACAAAGGTCCCTCACAAAGTTCTTTGTTATATTCCCATAATTCCATGTTTCCAACGAATTTTAAGGTTCCAAAGTATATCATACTTTATGGATAACCATGCAAATAACATAAGTGAAGACAATGTTCTTTGAATGCCTATAAATGGTTCTGCATTGAAGACATTGAAGAAAAATGACCAATTTTTAAAGAAGAACCTCGTAATGTTAGACTTTCATTGGTAGCTGACAGTGTCTATCCATTTGGAGAGATTCATTCTACTTACTCAGTGTGGTTTGTTTTTGTTATAAACAATAACCTTCCTCCTTGGATGTCAGTAAAGAGAGAGCACACAATGTTGGCAATGATTGTACTAGGTATTTAATTAGTTTGGAATATTTTTTTGAAAGCAATATAATATTTCTTTGTTTCATAGCGTGAGGATATATTTTATATATAAGGATGTATAAGTATATATAATTGTATGTTGAATCAATCAGGTAAGTACCATGTGAAATTTATGAATGCATATATTGAGCCTCTTATTGATGAGCAACTTAAGTTATGGACTGACATCAATATGTATGACATCTCTAGACCAATAGGACAAAAAGAATTTCAATTCCATGGAATACTTGCATGGAAAACTCATGATCCTCCTGGGTTAACACATTTTTGTGGTATGTAATTTTCTGTTGCTCTTTAATATTGTATATTTTATTGAAAATATCATGCACTTTTTAAATTATTAATCCTTTGCTACATTAATACATATATCTTGCAGCTCTTCAAACAAAGGGTAAATTTGCATGTCTAGTTTGTGGTCCTAGGATAAAATCTTGTCGATCAAGAAATTTAGGAAATGAGGTGTTTGATGAGTATAGGAACTTCCTCCCTAACAATAATAGGTATTGGAATATCGAGAAAAACAAATTAATTGGTAAAAGAGAATGGAAAAAAACCTCAAAGAATGACTCCTCACCTATTGAAGTTGGAATATAATAGAAATGATCAAGGTATGCAAATTGTCTATGTATCATTTGTAATCTTACGATTGATTTTAGTTAATTTTGTTTACCGTATCTCTCATTAATTATTGTTATTGTGATTATGTTTCTGTATCATGAATGTCGTTAAGGCATCAATGGACTTCCATGAGGAATGAAAAGTTACCCCATACAATTCAGTAGGTTTCCCTACTACGAGCACTTAAAAATAACTCATTTGTTTGGGTGAATCTTAGATGGAAGGACTGTCAAAGAAATAATTGAAAAGTTTGTAATGACATTGAGGAATCCAATCACGCAATGCAAAGCATGATTAATTCTAACGGTGATATGGTTTTCGTCAAACATACAAAATATCTAAACGAAAAAGGTGAATTTGGTTGGGTTAAAATTCATGACTGACATATATTCATTAAGGTAAATATTCAGGTATATTTCCATATTGTTTACATATTTTTAGTAATTTTTTTCACTTATTTGGAAATAAATAATGATTTGTTTTATTATTATTATAGTATGTTCTACCTCTATCTCTCCCATACAACTTTGACAACTACATAACAAAGTTATGTATGATCTTGGAAAATACATGAAGTAACTAATAATTTATATGCAAAATAATTGTTCACTTTGTTGTAGAACTTACTGACATATTGTTCTTTACTTGCAATTTTATATATGCCTTGATCTTGTTGAAACCTATTACTTTATTGCATTATTTGTAAGTGCATTTCATCTAAAGAAATCCATAAAGAAGATAAATCAAATGTGGCAATATTTATATAAATATTTTATATTGGTATTTACTTGGGTAATTATTACATGATCAACAATATTGTTTTTATGAATTGTTCAAATGAGTGTTGAAGAGAAAGTTTCATGTTTGAATTAGAGTGCCAGACATATAATTTGTACAAACATATTGGAGTGTTGTCATCACATTTTCATTTAAAAATACTATGTGTGTGTACATGTGTCATTCAATTCAGAATTAAAATTAAACCATTGTTGGATATGTTTGAATCATATCTAATGAACATATTTTTTCCACACTTGAAAATAGAGCATCTTTTAATTTACACTATTTGCAATTGGCGGTAGTAGCCTACAATTGAGCATCTTTATCAAATGTTGTTTTTGGGTTGGATTTATATCCTTGAATTGACCCTTGTTATTGGCAATATAAACAACAAACCAATCTTGAAAATCCATCTCAGAAACATAAATTGCATAGAAGTAATGGTTTATTTCGGAAAATATAAATGTTAATGAATCATATAATCCATATGCATATTGTTTATAAATAATGTATTCTCTCATGGAGGGTAGTGCATGATAGTTTCTAGAAAGAGGGAGCACGTGCAAGAAGTGTATTGGAGCGACCTGCTCATGTGAGCTAGAAGGTGAAGGGGACTAGAGATATTGCAAGAAGGAAATATGTTGGGAGTCTAGAGTTAGGGTTGGGAGCTTACTTGAGTCACATGGGATCATATGTGACGGGAGTCTGGACTCTAGCATGGACATGTTTATAGTAGAAGTAATAGTTTAAGAGGCTCTTTGTGAGATTTCTTTGATGAGTGTCACATCCCTGACTGTCAATTCGACAAGGGGAGGGAACATGAACGATATAATTGGTGTTGAATTTCACCCCGATGGCCAAATTATGAAATTCAAGAACATTTAAAATGTATGTGAAGATGCATAAATATAAACACAACGAACATAAATTTATCTACACACACAATATGCATATACCAACATGCTCATCACAGGCATAACAATACAATCATGCACAAAGGTAAGCTCATTTTTGCACTATTAACATGCATTCACTTTAACAATTCAACTAGGTCATCTCATTCATTTTGACATAAATAAGCATTAATTCATAACTTAGAAATTTTAATTAAGCATAAACATCAGTAAACACTTATCTTTAATTGAAATTGTCCAAGCAACTCGCTATGGAGGAGCAATGTTCCACCCAACCGTAGGTCTCTATCCAACCTATATTATTTCAACTAAGAGAACACCCTCGAGCTGGGATATGTATCCAGTAAGGAATAACTATGCAAGATCACTCACAACCATAGACACATACTCATGCTAATCCAACACACAACTGGGTTTATCAAGCATGTAGAGAGACAAGGAAGGAGAATGCTAAGCCAGTGAGATCAACCACATAGCTATAGGAATCTCAATTGGTCTCACCTAGCCTTTTCACCCACAATACCTACCACACCCAACACAAGGAAGGTCCCCTTCTCTGCTACACAGTCCCTTAGGAACCCCTTCCCTCTAGTGTTATTCAGGGTCGGCACAGAAAGTTCAAAGTTGCTAAACCCTTGAAGAATGTAACTTTGGAAGATATTCTTATTTTATTATTGTTGTAATGATCATGTAAAGAACCCTCAAAGAATGAATGTAACCCCTCTTGTAAATTCGGCTCAGAAGAATCCAGAAAGAACATTAAATAAGGATTATTTATGTTTCCCATGAGGAGTTGGACCTGGAAGTTAGATAAGTCATCCCCATAAGGGGAAAGTCACTTGAGAGAAAAGTATAAATAGAGAGGGACCACTTACCATTTGGACACATAACTCACTCAAGCAAGTTATCTAGAGAGAGAGAGAGAGAAGAACAAGTTCGCTTGGGAGGTAGATGCATTGAAGACATCTTATTCTTGGGGTTTCTTATTTTATCTATATTCGGGATATTTGTGTGGAATATATTTATCCCTTTATTGTACTGGATTGAAATTGTACTTACTGATGAATCTATATTGAAGAAGTTGTTGATTTTTCTTCCATTTAAGGGTTTTCCAAAGAATACAAATTTGTGTCTCTTTTATGCTATGCTTGTGTTTCTTTCAGTGATCCTATTGCTTATCATTATAATATATAATATTTGTTTAAATATCTAACATAACTATTATTCAAGTGCAAATTCTAACATGGTATTAGATCCATCATGAAAGAAGTCATTGTGCAACAATTTGACGAAAGTAGAAAACTAGGGCTTCCTGTTATGGGAAATTCCCTCCACATATTAACTTGAAAAGGAGGTCAAACTAACTTTCGCTAGGAGGACACACTTTCCCGGGGAGGGAGATTCTATATCTAAGGATTTTCAATTTTGGCCCTATGATTACTGTTCGGGAAATCTAAGGCATCATATTTTTGGCAGTTCTATCCACAGTTTCAGAAGAAGAATACCTTTTCTCAACTCACCTTTAGTAGGAACACTTTTCCTTGGATCAAAATTCCAATATTCACAAGTTGGAAAATTAGGGTTTCTTTGTCAAAGCCTAGGTCAATAGAATTCAGAAGAACATTGAAGTTAGCACTTGGAGTGAGAATCTCAATTGGTAAGTCATACAATCTTTATTTCCATTTGAGGTTCTCATATTGTCAAGATGACTAACAACATTAAGCTTGAGGATAAGCTTTAAGTAGCTGATAACTTATGAGCATGGAAGTATAGACTGCTAGTAATTCTTAAAGAGAATGGATTGTTTAAGTATGTCAAGGAAGTGATTGCAGAGCCAGAGGGAGAAAAATACAAAGAAAGACATAACAAGAATATGGTTAGGGATAAGAAGGTCATTGCTGATTCCATAAAGGTTCACTTGATTCCTCATATTTCATATTTGAAGACACTCAAGGAAATGTTTGATGCTCGAACCAAGCTATACGAAGGAAAGAACATCAACCAAAATATGACCTTGAGAACTCAACTCAAGAATGCGAAGATGAAAAATTCAGAGACCATCCAATCTTACTTCACAAGGCTCTCTCAAATCAAGGAACAATTTGAAGCCATTGAAGATAATGTCGAAGAAGCTGAGATAGTGATGACTACCTTGAATGGTATTACTAGGTCATGGGAGTTATTTATTCAAGGAATATGTTCCAGAAGAAATCTAACCAAGTTTAGCATATTATGGGCATAATGAAATCAAGAAGAGGCTAGACTAGTAGCAAGAGAAGAAAATATGGGAAAAAATGATTAAGCTCTAGCAGCACATACAAAAAAAGAAGTTTAAGAAGGAAGGAAACTCTCACAAGAAACCCAAGAAGTTTCATAAGACTCACAAGTCCCAAAAATATTACTCATCAATTAAATGCTGCTCTTGGTAGAAGATGGGACACATTGCAAGGAATTTTCCTCATGTAAAAAACTAATAAAATAAAGGAAAGAATAATGGTATCATGTTCATGCCACTGAAGATGATGAACATGTTCAAAAGAAGGAAAGAGAATATTATTTAAGTGAAGAAGAATATTTTTTTTATTTATGCTCTTACATGTACTACCACTCATGGGAGTGATACTTGGCTTGCTGATAGTGGTGCTTCTAAGCACATGACAAGTTTTAGAGTTTCCCTCTCTAACTTGACAGAGAAGGATTCACCTCATAAGGTGAAACTTGGAGATGATCATCAATATCCCATAAAAGGGGTAGGGGAAGCTTTGTATAAAATAGACTCCAACAAACCTATGAATATGAGAGATGTCTTGTATGTACCAGGATTGAAGAAGAATCTCCTTCGCATATAAACACTAGAAGAGAAAGGATTCATAGTTACTTTTGTTGATGGACAAGTTATTATGTGGCCAAGAGGAAATACTATTTATGATGTAGCTTTGATTGGAGAACAAGATGGAGGTTTGTACAAATTTAAGGGTCAAGTAGAACAATCCATGATACATAACACTGTGAACCCATGTGAACTTTGGAATAGAATATTTTCTCATATCCTCTAAAAATCCTTGGAAGTTATAATAAATATGGTGACATGCCTACTAGAGATCCATGATTACCACAATGGAGTATGAAAAGATGGGCTCATGACAAGAATGTGAAGAGTCCATTTCCAAGTAGTGACAACGAGGAGAAGGGAATATTGGACATTATACACTCAGATGTTTTTGGACCAATGTCATCAAACTCACTAAGTGGGTGTGCATATTATGTTTCTTTTATTGATGTTTACTCTAATAAAACTTGGATTTATTTTTTGAAAACTAAAGATGAAGTGTTTAGCAAATTCAAAGAATTCAAATCCCTTTTGTAAAAACCACAATGAAAGGAAGATAAATACTTTGAGATCAAATAATGGTGGAGAATACATATAAGAAGACTTAAAAATGTTATGCAGATAAGATGGGATTAAGAGGGAGATGGGAACTCCTTATAATCCTCAATAGAATGGCGTAGCAGAAAGAAAGAATCGAAGAATAATGGACGCAGTAAAAGTAATGATATATGAATAGGATATACTGATGCACTTATGGGACGAAGGAACTAGAACAACAATATAGGTGCAAAATATAACATCTCATGGATTACTTGGGAACAAGAAACCATAATAAATGTTTACAGGAGAGAAACCAAAGGTCAACCACCTAATGATATTTGGATGTCTAGTATATGTGCATGTTCCTAAGAACAAGAGAACAAAGTTGGATCCTTTAGGAAAGAAGGGCATATTGGTTGGGTATAGTGAAACGTCAACAACATTTAAGATCTATATTTCAGGATACAAGCAAATTGAGACGTCCAGATATGCCTCCTTCAATGAGGACACAACCTTCAATAGATCAAGGCAATTTCATTTAGAAGAAGTTCATGAGGAGTTTAAATATGCTAGAGTGAGGGTCCTATAAGAAGATATGGTTCTAGAAGACCAGATTCTAGAAGATCATGATATGGTTGAACCACAATGACCTATAGTTCCACCTCGAGAGGTGAATACACACAAGAGAAGAACAACATATGAATGAGAGGCTATTCAATATGCAGAGAAATATGGTGCTCTAGATGGGACTTCTAGAGAAAGAAAGATACCTTGACCATATTCCAACTTTGTGGATTTACTATTTGATATCATTGATGCAGAGCCTTCCAGTTATGGAAAAGAAGTCGAAAATAAAGTATAGAAGGAAGCAATGATTGAAGAGTACCAGTTGATCATGAAGAATGATGTTTGGGATATGGTTCTGAGACCAGAAGGGAAGTCAGTAATGCCTTCCAAGTGGATCTACCAATAAAGAATGGAGTAGATGGAAGTGTTGAGAAATACAAGGCAATATTTTTGGCTCGTGAAAGAAGAAATTGACTACAAAGGGATTTTTCATGGGGGCATCGTTGATGGACTAATACTATAACACGTTCGTTCATATTAGGGGTTTAATTATCAAAAAAACCAAAAAATTATATTCGGGGTGTATTAAGGGTTCAGGGGTTTAAATTATTTAATATATAAATATGGAAATATTTAGGGGTATTTTTTATTACAGAGGAGGGAGAATTGTGTCATGGGAGGGAGCATGGGGGTTTCAACTGTGTTGGAGAAGCACTGTGCATGTTTTTAGATGTGAGGTTCGACAAGCACCGTGCAAGTTTGAGAAGCACCGCGCAGGAGACAGAAGCTGAGGTTTTTAGCCGTGTTGGAGGTTTGACGATCATTGCGCAGGTGGGAGAAGTTGGGGTTCTTAGCCGTGTTGGAGGTTTGAGCAACACCACATAAGAGGGAGAAGTTGGGGCTTTCATCCATGTTGGAGGTTTCAGGAGCACCGCGCAGGAGGGAGAAGCTGGGGTTTTTACCCGTGTTGGAGATTTTCTCTTGGGTATCCCGTTGCTTTTTTTGTCTTGAGCCTCCTTGAAAAGCTGCCCATAGAGATCAATTAATTATCGGGCCAAGACAAAACATACATTGAAAGGCCTGAATTGAAAGGGTTTTGGACCAGTTCGACTTCCTATCTGTATGTTGATTTTTTGCACTAGCAAAAGTTTGTAGACTGAGAAGTTGTTTTCTTTTTCTTATAAATTTTCAATTGTTTACAGGGTCTTCTTCTCTGATTTGATATCGTAATTATCATCAATATTTAGTGATAGAATATGTGCATCAACTTTGGTTCCTGTAAGCACTGTTAGTGGGTTCTCTGATTTGATATCACAACTATCATCAATATGTAGTGACAGAATGTGTGCATCAACTTTGGTTCTTGTATGCATTGTTAGTGGGTTCATCTTGTGATTTTTTGTTTTTGTTTATTAACAACAATATTGGTAAAATTTTTTAGTGTTCACAGTGTGGCCAAATCGTATGTTCGTTACATTAAGGATTTTTGGTCACTTTCATATTCGTAGGTACAATAAATAGACCATTAGGTCATGCCACTTTAGGGTTGGTATAATAAATAGACCATTAGGTCATGCCACTATAGGGTTGGTTAAAGCATGTGGAACGAAGTTTCTGAAAAATCCCTTTTTACCTCTGAAATTATGGTCATATTGGAATAAGAACCATATTTTCAATGTGTTTCTTGCGGTTTGTCCAATCCATGATAATTTTTGAATCCCCATGACTTGGATGCTTTTTATATTCTTCTGTCAGCCACCATTTTCAAAAACAACCATAAAGCATAAAATTTAGCTCAATTATTAACTAAGGTCAATATACCTTGTGGAGATGGCAACTTGAAATACCAATTGGACTCTTTGTTTTCCATTTTCTTATACAATGAAGTCCAGTTGGTGTACATGTAGTCATTAGAAGCAGTTGTTTATTATCATTCCACTAAGGAATGAGAATACTTGCGTTGTGGACTAGTTCATGTTAGGCTTTGGTTTACATAGTTCAAAAGCACATTACATCCCATAATTCCTTTGATTTGAACTCCTGATATGTACTTTAACTAATACAAATGATCATAATCTAGTTTAAAGGGTGATCTAAGTTTTCAGTCTTGATGTGTTGTACTAAAAAATTCTCAAACACATAGTAGAGATTACACAATCTATGTTTATAAATTATGTCTACTTGTCCACATACTATGGAATTTTATACGATCTATGCAATGCTTTCCATCTGGGTAAAACTCTATCATCCTTGGAAATATAGACATATTCCACCACATAGATATATTTCTTGATAGGTAATTCCTACCTCACACAGTGCTAGTATATTTTCCCATATTGACAGATGTATGTATAACTCCTCACTTACCTGCACCAAAATCTTTTCCAATTTGAAAGCTGGATTTCAGGTTTAAATACTGTGGTGATGTGAGCATTCTCCCTTATTCCTTTACTAACATCGCTAATGGTTTCAATGTCATGTCTTGTGGGGCCTATTTAGCTTGTGGTTATCATCTATGTGATGGCCATAATATTTGCAATTTGCAAGTCTTATGACTACAAATGCATATCCCTTGATTGGAATTTTGTTTTACATTAAAACTCTCCTCCTATGTAGCTCAGGGCCCTTGCAATGTGCTCCAGTGGTACGCATAACAAGATATGGTATTGATTTGAGGCACCCTCCAAATTGCATTCTTCTTGATTACATTGGCATATCTCACGATTGGAATTTTGTTTCGCATTAAGGCTCTCCTATTAGCTTGACAGGTCTACACTAACCATATGTGTTAACAAAGGTATATCAATGACTTAGGTTATTATCACACATTTTAATTCTGAAAAGGTACTCGCCCTATCTGACCATCTATGTGTAGAGTTGTTTTGAAAGGTCCCATGTTTTTCACAAAAATGAATTGTGTTCCACTTTGGTCATTGTTTCATGAACATGGATTGTGTTTTGTTTGCTCTTTGTAGCTGATTTGTCAGTGTTGCATCACTCCCAATGTTTATAAGACATATGCATTTCAAACATATGAAATTTTTTTAGGAAAGTGTTTGGATTTGAAAATGTGCCCTGTAATGCTAGATTGGGTTTTTGAAATGTTATAGCCCAAACATAGTGCATTTTTGGCCCAAACAGGGAGTCTTTTGGTCCCGGAATCCATGAATACAGAATATCTATTCCATCCCCAACTACTTTAAACAACCTATTTGCAGGGGTGAGACTACCCACGAGGGGAAAAACACGTTTTTAAGGGGATTCAAGCTTTGGTGGGTGGAGTAGCACCACCCTTGCTTAACCATTGAACCAAGGCCTTGTTGACAAATGCACTAAGAAATGAGGATGGAATTCTCCCATATAACAGTAATTCAATAAATGAGGCCTTCCTATTCATCTATGTGCATAATTTTTCTGAAAACTGCAATATGATTGTTATACCAAAATCTTGTCACCATCATGTTATGAGATAGGTATTCCCTTGTCTGCTTCAATCCCTCAAATTTTTCCCTAGAGAAATGAAGGTTTGAATTATCCCCTTTCAATTTTTCCTTGTTTTGAGCCGGTAACACTCCTCTTCCATTGAAAAGAAGCGTTACCCAAGTCAGCAATGCTCCTGATACATGAGCAATAAGTGGTGCCACCACTCCTAGCCTTACTGCAAGAAGCATTACCCCCTTCACACCGCCTTTTTTCTTCATTGGAAGAGCGGTGCTTGAGTTTTCAAGGCAAAAAGAGAAGCTTCGAGAGGCTTCTCAAAGCTGACCTCTGTGGAGCCTCATCCCTATGATTTAGGACCAGCTGGAGCTCGAGATCCTCCCTTTTAGGATATTATCTCCACCTCACCCATGAGATCCTCAACCATACCTATCCTCCCATGCATTTAAATACTGGCTCACCCCCCATGGGAAAAGAAGAGGGAAGAATTGTGTTGCATACCCAAAATCTGTCAAAATCATTCTTGAGTCTTTGGAGACAAGGTGAAGTTAGAGGCAAGGAGCCATTGAAAGGAACTCTCAACACCAAGGCATGAAGGTTGTAGTCTCTCATTTATTTCTTAATAAAAAATGTCTTTTCTTTCCCATATTTACTGTTCTATACGTATGTATTGCTTGATTCTTTGGTCGTAGGCATAGATCTAGTTGATTATATTGTATTCTATCATGTTTCTCTTGTTGTTTTTCATCTTTTACAGGTTCTTTTGCGAGGATAGCGAGGAAAAACTTAGAGATAAGTATCATGGCATTTCATTCAAGTGATTAACCAGATCTAGGGGAAGTTTAACATTTGGTGTTTGTGTTTTGTTCTAGACCTGAACCATTCAGATCTAGGGAACCAGCTCTTGTCCGCAAGAGGTGTGTATTTCTGGCTAACAAAATTGGCGACTCTGTTGGGGAGCTACTTCAAATTCTGAATCTTTGGTAAGTTGAAACCTCCACCTTCATTTTCAGTTTGTAGATATGCTTTTTCAATTAATAGATTTGTAGATCTGCTTTGAATTTGATTGATTTGCCTCTATCAGCCTTTGGATCTTCATATTTTTGGTTCGTTGGGTTTTCTGGTGATTGTTTGGGTTCATTTTTTGGACTGTAGCTTAATTTTATGTTGCTTTTTTTATTTTTCAAATCACCATCTCGGGCACCGCTCCTGAGCTGTGTTATAAGTGTGGTTTTGGAGCTGTCACCACCTTTTCCTTGTTAGAATAGAGCGGTGACATTGCTTTGTTTCTGTGTAAAAGAAGTGGTGCTGGAGTTGGTAATGCTTAGGTGTGAACCTATAGAAGCGGTGCCACTTCTCTGTTCATGTGTACAAGAAGCGGTGCTCAGGCTGGTAACGCCCTGTTCAACACCTGTAGAAGCGGTGCCAGGTATTCTTCTTATCCCTTTTTGGTGTTTGATTCTTAAATGCTTGTTTGGTATTTGATATGTATGCTTCAGATAGTTATAGTTGTTGTTTGAACTCTGCAATTCATTTTTAAATAGAAAACTCAATCAAAAAAAAAAAAAAATGAGCCAATTTTTTTTTTCAAGGGAAACCCCCTAAGATCCTTAGGCTGAGGGGGTGCCATGCACCCTCCCAGACCCCCTAGGGAGCGTGTATGAATCCATAGTTATTCTCAAGAATTCTGATTAATGTTGGTCAAAGCTTCATAGTTGGCCATGAATAGAACTTGGTTTTGTTAGATCTCTGATCTATCTTCTTTAACGGAACAAGGAAAGATTCGTTTCAGTTTTCTTATTCTATTATACATGATTTTTGTATAGTTTTTCCTTTTTTCAAAAATTGTGACAGGAATCCATATAAAAATTATTGTAGAATGTTGTTATTAGTTCATTCTCACTATAGTTGAAAAATCTGAACACTTTTGTATAAAAGTTGTAATAATCTTTTCTTGCTTTTCATTAGAGATCTCACTTCTTTTTTAGTTCAAAAAAGGAAGATTTTGTTTGTTTCAATTGGGAATGGATCATATAAGCAAGTGTCTTTTATTTTTGTATGGGATTTATTCTATGTTTCAAAGAAATTGAATCTCTCTCTCCCTTCCTTAAGTAGGGCATACTTTGAAGCTAAAGTGAAATTTTGCACAATCATACTGCATGGTTTTACTTTTTATGTCTTCACCTCATGCATCCACCTAACTGTTCAAGATAAAATCAAGCGTTAGACTTAGGTTAAAATCTTTATCAATTTGTGTGATAGGTTAGAGATGTGTTTTGGCGTCTTTAAACATAGGAGCCATCGTTTATTGCCTGCACTGCATCTCGGGGATCTTATGTTTCTTCCATGTTACGCTAGTATATTGAACGACCTTTCACATACCCTAAGGTATATCGAAAGGTACTTCACGTACTTAGTTGTATATCAGAAGGCCCCTTTGATACGGTTGTGCATTAGACAACACCACTATGGATTTGAGCTCCCACGTACATTGAGTATATCAGGAGACCCTCTTAGGATTCATGTGACCAACTGAGTTAACCTTTTGGTCGTCTTGGAATCACAATCCACCGAGAGCAACACTCGAGGAGATTACTACGCATGTTTCGTCCAGGTAGTTGGGTATTCAGGTGAGGGACGGTTGATCCTCCTCGCTGTTTTTTACTATTTAACCCTGTGGTATATAGCGAGTTGTGAAGCCTTGATAATCCCGTGAGGATCCTAACTTTTAATCCACTCTTATTCACACAGTTTGCTTGTTGCTTTTATACTTGAGTAGTGTTTGATTTGTGTGGTACTTCAAATATTCTTAGAGATTTCATATATGGGAGACTCTCCCAGGACCACTAGACAGGAGACCCCTTTTTAGGGTATGTCTTTTGTTTCTCCCCCTTGTGGAGCTGTTGGTCCTCCCTTCATGGCCACTTTGAGTCTTCCCGGATTGACTATAGGATTACCTATATGGTTATTCTCCAATCCCATTATACCAAATGCATCCTTTGTGTTAAACCATGGTCCTTTATCGCATGAGCATCAACCTCATGTTAATCTTTATCCTTCTTCGTCGAATGTTGAATTGGCTTCCCTTTCTTCCTCTTCACCTGTTGAAAACTATAATGTTAGTAAACGGGCGGGTAAGAAGAAGATGAAAAGGAAGGATAAGAAGAATAAAACTAAGTAGAAGGTCACAACTACAACCTCTGATCATCATTTTGGAATCTCACCAACCACTGGTCATCATGATGGGAGTATTGATGTATCTGTTTTTGAACCGTGTAAGCCCAAATTCCCTTGCAGGATTTGTAAGGGTGATCACCTTCTCAAGGATTGCGCTGGTCTTTCCCTTATGTCAGAAGTCTGGTCTAAACAACCCATGTCATCAGTCTTTGATCGTCATGTTGATGATGCCCCATCAACCGATGACTTTATTTTTAAGAGTCAAAAAAGAAAAGTCAGGTATCCTTGCTTGTTATGTAAGGATATGCACCGTACTTACCTTTGTCCTCATGTGGATGAAGCTTCAAAGTTGTTGGAATATGTTACTGTTCCCCATGAATGACTTCCAATCGGTTACTGTAAGTTATCACTTGACATCCCATTGGTTGATAAATTGGTCGATCTAGTTCTAACCTCAGTCGATCCCACTCTTCTGTTGAAGAGTGTAGTTGAAGTGGTCGATCCAGTTCCATCCTTGGTTGATCCCACTCTTCCTTTGAAGAGTGAAGTTAAAGTGGTCGAGTCGACGTCATCTCCACCCGATCCCACTCTTTCATTAGAGAGTGTTAATATTGAAGTAGTCACTTTGAACAAATCTTCATCTTGATCTTCTCTTCCAGTAGAGAGTGAACTAAATCCTGCTGAAGTTTATATGCTTCATTCTGATTGTTCTCGACAAGAGGAAATTTTTTCTGTTTCGATAGAACCCTCTTCAAGTTCTGAGGTTATTTCCTTTGACTGGAGTAACCTAGTAGAGTCTCGTATTCATTTGAGTGTTCCTTTACAGATAGTTGTGAATGTTACTGCTAGGTGGATGCTTCGAACTATTATTGATGAAGGGGATTCTGTTAGTATTCTATCCTCAACTGCTTGGAAAGTTTTAGGTTTAGTTTAGCTTGTGCTAGCCATCGATCAGATACTGGATTTTAATCGTAGGCCTACTGTGCCTTTAGGGATCCTTCCTCATTTTCCTATTAAATTAGGAGGGAAAACTATCTGTATTGATGTTATGGTGGTACGAGGTCCTTTAGATTTTAATCTGCTCCTTGGACGTGATTATGTTTATGCCATGAAGGATGTAGTGTCCACACTCTTTAGAGTTATGCATTTTCCCCATGATGGGAAGATTGTGACCATTGATCAACTTTCCTTTGTTACACCTGACTATCACATCACTCCTAGTAATCAAAATGCCCTAAATGTGCCTCATGTTCTTGTGATTCCTTCCCCTTCTTCTAGTTAGATTATTCCCATCATAGGTAAAATGGGGGGCATGGCTCTAATATATGGAAATCATACTAGAGTTAAGCCGCTAGCTTTAATGTAATGGGGGAAACCTACCAACCTCTAGATATCATGTTGGGTAGAAGAGGTTTGTGAGCATAGTTCCTTTTCTCTGTGTCAAGCTCATTAAAAAATGAAACAGACGTTGAGAGCATAGTTCTTTTTCTATGTCAAGCTCGTTAAAAAATGAAACAGTTTAGTGAGCATAGTTCCTTTTCTTTGTGTCAAGCTCATTAAAAAATGAAACAAAAGTCTGTGAGCATAGTTCTTTTTCTGTGTCAAGCTCATTAAAAAATGAAACAGGTTCTTGAGAAAAGTTCCCATTCTATGTCAAGCTTGTTAAAAAATGAAATGCATGTCCTCAAGCATAGTTTACCTTTTGGTTTCAAGATAGAATAAAAATGAGACCATTCCTGAGCATGCTTTATTTTCTATTTCAAGCTCATTAAAAAATGAAGTAGGTTTCCTTAAGCATAGTTTACCTTTTGGTTTGAAGCTTGCATAAAAATGAAACCATGTTTCAAGCATAGTTATTTTCTGTTTCAAGCTTGAGTAAAAATGAAACAGGTAATTTTGAGAATAGTTCTTCATCTGTTACAAGCTCATTAAAAAATGAAGTAGATACCTTGAGCATTCTTTGAATTAATCTTCAAGCTCAGTAAAAGCAGTAAGATGGTGTTGAGCTTAATTTTCATTTTTCGTGCTCTGGTTAAAACATGAAAATTGGTTTGAGCTTACTTTATCTCTTTTATGTGCTCTGGTTCAAACATGAAAAAGGTTCCGAGTGCCTTTTATACCTTCGACGTGCTTGTTAAAAACTTATTGAAGAGGTATCAAATATACTTATACTTTTACTATTTTTCAAACTCGTTAAAATTGGATTATGAAAAAAGAACCCTATTAGAGTCATCTTTAAGCTCTTTTCGGACTCTTAAAAGGTGAAAAGATAGCCGAGAGGACTTGTCTTCTTCATGCTTGCAAAAGGAATCGAATTGGGCACTAATTTTGGAAAAGGTATACTCCAGCCAATCATGAATGGAAGAGTTCTCTAAGGTATTATTTTATACTATTTTAGGCCTTGGGGGCTGAATCATACGAAAAAGGACCCTTTTGGAGTCTTCTTTAGTTTGTTCAGACTCTCTAAACATGAACTACACCAAGTTTTCTTTCATTGGACTCATTAAATTAAACATTGAAAGACCCTTTTTTGGGGAATGAACCCCTCTTTTCTCAGGTTCGTAAAACATATGAGTTTGGACTTGTTCAAAGGGTAAGACAAAACGAGTGTTTGTTACCCTCTTTGAACTCGAAAAAATGAAAAGAGGCACTCATAAATCATGATGGGGAAATTAAGGGAAGGGAATCAATTCATTTTTGCAAATAATATGGAAGTTTGTCGTCACCTTTGAACATGGCACTTGTCTGCATTTCATTCAGTCAATTGGGTAAATCAACTTTTCTCTGAGTCTATCCACTTTCATGAGTCATGTCAATCAAAAACAACCTTTGTGTCAGTACCTTTTGAGTCAGTCCTATGGTTACATTATCTACAACACTCCAAAACTTTGTTCCAAGTTTCGTGTCCTTGATGTGGGATTCATCATGGCCCTCCTTCGACAGGACTATACCTGTCGACATCAGCTCATTATCCAGGAATTAGTCTTAGAAACAAGTTTAGTACCTTGAGATATGTATGCCTTAATGACAGAGTCTCTCGCTTTCGATATAGGTTCACATCATTGACCTTTGATTGATAGACTCAACTGAGTGTTCGACATCAAATCATCTATTCACACTCGGTAGTTTGTACTAGGGTACCTTAGGAATCATTGACATTAATGGTGATCTCCCTCACACTTGTTAACGGTTCACATCATTGACCGGTAATCAAGTGGTTTCTACCATGTTCGACTTCAGATCATTGTAATCACATGGATAGAATCGTACTTTGTGGAAGATGAGACGAAGACCCTGGGAATTCGTCAAAGCACTCATAGATTTCTCTCCAGGTTGTGATGGAGTATATTGTATAAAGTGCCAGCATGGATCCACATATGTATGGTTGTGGTTATGCTCGAATTTGTCTTCATTTGACATAGATCTACAATGTATTTCTGGTAGCTATGTCCCAAGTTTGAGTCTTTTATCACATGGATCTATGCTGTATTCTAGTAGCCATGGTTGTTAATCTCTCTCATGGATCTGACTTTTATTGGTTCGCAGCCATGATGAGGACAGATTTGTTCATGAGTCAAAAGTATTGATGTATTGCAGATGTCTAGTTGTTGATCTTTGATCAAGCTGATTCTTTCCTCGAAGTGATAACTTGCTCTTTCAAAGCTCTCGCCTATCGTATCCCTCTAGCCTCATGCTTTGGGGGGGCATTCTGTTACACATAAATCTCGTCATCAGCATGTGATGAGATCCTAAACACAATATTTTTCCCTCAATCCCAAGTCATGAAGTAAAATCCTGGTCTAGATATCAATCATGCATATCAAAATACAGTACCACTTCTACCTTTTAGTTAAAGAGTGTTACCTTCTTCAGCATCTCCTTAAATATTTTGGCAATAAGCGATGGCACTGCCTTTAAGCTTTGTACAAGGGGTGGTTCCACCCTATCACCGCTCTGTCATATTGGGGAAGAAGAGGTGCCCTTGGTAAAAAGTGAAAAAGAGAGGATTCCATGAAGCTTCTCGAAGGAAGGATTCATGGCTCCCTTATGCCTACACCTGAGGACCACCTGGGCTCGAGATCCATCCTTGTAGGATATCCTATCCACCTCACCCACCATTTCCTCAACCATCCCTATCCTCCTAAGGCCTATAAAAGCAGGCTCATATCCATGGTTGAGGGAGAGAGAAAGGTTATGCTGTTGCATTGTCATTCTGTCCTAGATCAATAGGGTGAGCATAGGAGGAGCAAATTTGGAGCTATCGGGGACAAGATATTGGATTTGTCAAGGATCTTATTGACACTAAGGCATAGGTTGTAACTTCTTCTTCTTTATCTAATGCAAAATTGGTTCCTTTCCCATAAAGTATATTGTGTTAATATCATATGTTTTATTATTAGATTCCTTAGTCACTAGCATAGAATAGTGGAACATTTTCTGGTGCTCTTTGATCTTGTGTGTTGTTTTCATGTGATCATGCAGGTATATTGGTGAAGAATCTAGCATTGCAGGAGATAAACACACTTTACATCAAATACCCTTATTCCATATATCCACCCATTCTAGGGAAAGTCTTCCAATTTTGTTGTGTACTATTTGTTCTAGATCTGAACCATTCAGACTAGAGGAACAACTCCTATCCGCAGGAGGTGTATTTTTCCTGTTAACAATGAGGCCTCTCCATTCATCATCAACTTGAATTGTATTATGTTTTTTTCTTTGTTGCTAATTTAACAAAGTATTCTGTGTTCCCTTTACTCACATTACAATATGATTTTCTAGCTTTATATGTGCTACGAAATATTCAATATTACGTCTATATAATAAAAACACACAATTTATTTTAGTTTTGGTAGCATTGTACACACTGTTAAATAATAGGAAAAACTCAAAAGATAACTACAAAATACTGAGGGTGGAAATTTGATTTATTGCTTAAGTGTCTCTTTTTCCTGCTCATCTTTTGTTGTAATAGTATTGGCACAACCCTCTTTAGTGAAGCCTCCCTAGTTGTAACTATACATCCATTTGTATCCCTAGTTGTATACAAAGCTTGCGATTGGAAGAGGATATATAATCCACGTGAATTTTTAGAAGCAGACACATGATGTATCGAAGGCTTGACTAGTCCTACAACTCCTCAACAAACCACTCCATACTTTGAGAAAGTTGACCAAGTTTTGTTTAGAAAAAACCTAGAGTCAGTTAAATGAAAGAATCATGATTCAAAGAATGATCTATGTGAGGAAAAATAGGTACACTTAGTACTAAATACAATTATGTTCCATGAAAATACTCATTTATTATAAGCACATAGTAAGATAAAAAATATTTGAAAAAATAGTGCATGTTAACTTCTTATAGAAAAATCCACTGTGTATAATGTTACTAATAAAAAACTATGTTTTTAATAAATTTGATGAATGTTATAAGTTCCCACATGTTATGAATAAACAAGATACACAAATTTGAATGACTTACTGTAATATATAAATAGGGTATTTATGGAGAAATTGAGAAATTCACCGCTTCAATTTTGATTCTTCATATAACTTGGGCACACAGAGGGGTAGTAGTGTTAAAATCATGCACTAAAATAGATCAACCCATGTGAAAATGGGTTGAAAAAATAACATAACAATATATGTAGCTCAATATAGAACATGCCCTTTCAAATATGCTAGTACCTATCTTGTATAATTACCCGATGTCATTCAAATAGACCATTTGGATCCTCTATGTTACTGATGGTCTTTTTCAATTTCATGTTCTTTAAATGAGGTAGCACACATCATGCCTTTCATGAGTTATTTCTACTCATTGTTTGTAGTTGTATATTTGTAACTATGACTAAGTTTGTAAAGTGACATACTAATACACCTATTCTGTAATCCATGGATACTTAACCATTGGTCTTTCTTGAGTTTTTTTTCCAATTTCAAGTCTTCACCCTTAACAACCATGAAGTCAATAAAAAATTCATTACATTCATTTTTATTCACCAATATATTGAGTTTTTTCCTTCCCTCAATACATTGTTCCAACCAATCACTAGCGCCCCATTAATAATATGGAAAAATAGGTGATTCACTATCCTCTACCTGGGATGTTTCCAGAATTACATAAGGGTCTATTGCAACTGTTACACCTAAAGTTTGTTACTTTTCTCAATCCCCGAAGTTCCATGTCCAAAGCATCTTTTGGAGGATATTTTTTCTCAATCCTAGGACGCTTAACTCCATTTTCCTTTTGACGTAGAGCGTCAGTCTTTTCTGATTCCTCTTTCCTAATGACAAGGTGCGTCGGTGACACTTGTTTCCTGAGGACAAGGAGAGTTGATGCCTCCCGCTAGTGCACAAGGAGCGTCAACCCTGTTGAAATGGAAAAAAGAGAATATTTCAAGAATCTTCTAGATGAAATTCCTTGTGGAGGCTTATCCCAACATCCTTGAGTAAATGGCATTCATACCCATAGCCTCTAGGGTTGGTCCCTCACCTTCCTCCCAAAATATCTCAACCCATTTGGCCCCTCTTTGGATTATATATACAAGCTTCATGGACCATGATAGGAGAGGACCAAGATACCACCTTTATGTTGTTGGAATCATTACTGGTATAGGAGGCTAAGAGTGTGTCTTTTTGGGTGATATTTGTAGAGTTTGTAGAGTGTGTGGAAGTGAGTCAAATATGTTGTGAGAACAAAGATTCAACATAAGGATTTGGTTGTTGTTTTCTTCTCTTTTATTTTTAATACAAATATGTTCCAATTTCCCATGAATTCTTTGTACTTTATCATTAATATATATTGTTGAATTATATTATTTCTTTCATTTTTGTATCTTGTTCCTTACATTCCTTTGCAAGTACAACTGATCATAAGAGAATTCACAAGGCAATGATCACCTTCAGAGTAAGGTAAGAAAGCTTTAAATTCAAGTACTTTAACATTCTAGGGAGAGGATGCATTACTGTGATTCTTTTGTTCTAGATATTCCCCATGTAGGCTACGAATCAATATTTGTCTGCATTGATTGAGATTTTCCGATAACAAAACTGGCAACCATACCGGGGATTCAATAAGATCTATGATTTTTTTTTCTTTTCTCTTGATTACAAGCTCTCAATTTTTTTTCTTTCTCATTTGAATATTTAAGGGTTGAAATCCATCTTATCTCAGTTCCATTTTCATCCTCAGGTCAGTGTTTACACTCAACAAATTCGAGTTTTATTTGTAAGTTTTGATGTTAAAGTTTTTATCTTATTTTTGGTTCTCTAGATCTGTCGATGCACCTAGGTCACTCTTATAGAGCGTCGAACCCTATCTGACACCTTTTGTCTGTGGTCACAGAGCATCGTCAATGCCTTTTTCACATATACATATGTCATTGTCGACAGTGGCTTGGAGAAAGAAAAGAGTGTCAACCCCTAGGGAATGCCCTGGTTCTACCCTATAGGGTTCGTTAAGGTAGGCCATATTCAAATATAGAATTTTCCTTTGGAAATTTTTTCTTTGGTTTGGGTTTGTCGATTTCCCGCTTTGCTTTTTATTAGGTCTAACAGTGTGTACTTAGCCTGAATATTAGTTTTTGAGCCAAAATATTGAAAAATTATCTTAGTATAGGCTCTATGATATAGTGATTTTGCGTTTAGAAGTTCAGTCTCGAGCGTTATAGTTTTAATTTAGATCTCTCATAACCTCTTTTCAAATCCATAAAAAGAAAAAATATTGTAATTTTATTGTTCTTTTTAGAGTGATTTTACTTGTTCTTTGCATTTCTATTTCCAAAAAATATATCAAAAACAAAAAGAAAGGTTAGATATGTTTCTTTACTTTGATTAGATGCTTTGAATATGATTGATTGAATAGAATAGTAGTTGTTTCTTTTTTAGTTTTGATTGTGAAAATCATAGTAGTTAAAGCATTAAGGAGATTCTTCTTTTATGTTAGAGATCTCTTCAGGTGTAGCATTGAAACGTTTTGCATGTTTGAAAGTTTTTCGGATGCTTGAATATTGACAACTACAAATGTGGTTATCCCTCCCTTCGTCATAGGAAAACCATCATGGGTTCAAACTATCTCTAACCATCCTACATGGGGCTATAATTACCAAGGGTATCAATGTGCAATGGTTAATTAAAATTATCAACCCATTTCCTGTTGATGTAATTGTAACTTCGGAATGTATTCACTTGTATATTTTATGTATTGTACCCGGATGTTTATTCCGGGAAGTATTTGTATTGTAATTGATTCATTTCATGCCTCGATGTTCCAATCAGGAGATTCAATAATGTAAAAAAGTCATGTAAATTCATTGAGGTTAACCCTCCATTGTAAGTCGGGGCAATAGTCCCCACATTTGTGTCAAGGTTAACCCTCCTTGTTGATCAGAGGGCAAAGTCCCCACAGTTGTGGGGCATTAGGGTTATTAGACTCTCCTAGAGATGTCGGCTCTAGTAAGTAATTGTTAGGTGGGGATGACATGTTAAAGTGGACCTTAAGTGAACGAAATAATATAAATAGAGAGTGAGCCTCTCTATTTATCACACACACACTCACTCATTGGGGCACATGAGTGAGACAGGAGAATCTCTCTCAAGTGTGAGAGAGAGAACAAGCTGTGGAGATCATATTTTATGTTTTTAGGTTTTACTGCTGCCATTGGTGCTCATTCTAGGATGACTCTCCATTTAAGGGCACATCTTTCTGTCGAAGTAGAATTCGATTCCGGACATTTTCAGTTTTTGGTGTGAGAAATTAGGGATTCTTATAGAAGAGGAACTTTTGAGTGAGCCTAGAATAGGATTTATCTCCTCATCAAAATCGAATTTTAGAGACCTGGTTCGATATTTTTGGTTGGGTGAAACTCTGGGAAAGTCAAACCCTAGTTTGACCCCGGGATGGAAAAACCCTAAATACTAAAACGGATAAGTTTTGGTACTTTCGCTATATCTACGGATTGGAGAAGGATCAACAGCTGAAACTTTCACAAGACAAATATAAAATCCTTATTTACATTGTTTCCAAAGTTCAGCTCCAGATTCACTATATTCTAGGAGATATGATCCCTCCAAGTTAGGGTTCCAGCCTCTTCCAGGATTCATCCCTAAACAGAACACCTGGGAAGAATCGCTATATATTGCGCTACAAAGGTCCAAATGAAATTTATGAAGATGTTACAGAAAGGGAATGGACTTTAATTTATGTGGTAGAAGTTTTAGACATCGAAGATGAAATAGTGACATGTGGCAGTCCGTACAACTTCGTTATGCTGAACAGTCCTGAAACAGGTCACCTTGGGAAAATGATCATAAGTCCCAAATGGTGAAACCAATTATGATGAAACCTATTGTGATAGAATAGGGATAGGAGAGGATACCTTAGTGTGAAGTTCAAACACAGAGGAGCAGCAATTTCAGATATATCACAGAAACAGTATCAAGAATTCCTGTAGAAGAAATTGGAAAACTAGGGCTTCCTGTTCCAGGAGTTTCCCTCCACTGTTTTCAGAAAAGGAGTACATTGGAAAACTCACCTTGAAGAGGTCTATGTTCCTATCTAATTATATCTGAAAGATTCCAAGTTTTGAAAATTAGGGTTTCTCTGACAAACCCTAGATCATCCAGCTCCAGAACCGGGACGGACACCTCAAATCGGTAAGATCTAATCTTTTGCTATTTTAATTTGAGGTTCTCATTTAAAAATGATCTATCACATCAGCTTGATGATAAGCTTGGTGAAGTTGACAACTTCCAAGCATGGAAGTATAGGATCTCACTAGTCCTTGAAGGAAATGAATTGGACACCCACATAAGTAGAGAGGTTCTAGTTCCAGAGGGAGATGAGGCTAAAAGCCTTACACAAGAAGAAATTGGTCAAGGCCAAGAATATCATTGTTGATTCAATCATGGATTACCTTGTACCACAAGTGTCTTCCCTAAATACACCGAAAGAGATTTCAAAATGGAAGTCAAAAAGACCCATTGAAAATATCCAACTGCCTTTGGACACCTCCAATAATATCAAACATAAAGATTAAATATTATATGCACAAAGCATGATAACATTAATAACACCAAAAATAATACAATTTTTATTAGGCTCCAAACTGTCATTGAAGCAACTTCTTTAACTCGATCTATACATATAAACAAATAATACAGCATCGAATTGTGAATGAAACAACTTCTCCAACTCTATCTATACATAAATAAAATAATAAACTTCTCCAACTCTACCTATATTCCTTGACCAAGCTATTTTAAGGGAAGAACATAAATCAGAAGATGACCTTAAGAAATCAGTTGAAGAATGTGAAGATCCAGAATGCAGAAGTAGCGATAGCCACCTTGAATGACGTCCCAAGATCATGGGATTCATTCATGCGAGGAATGTGTGCCAGAAGGAAGTGATTACTTTCAGTAGACTATGGGAAGAAGAAGAAGCTTGACTCATAATAAGAGAAGAGAGGATGGGAGCAATTGAAGATCAAGCTTTCACCATCCAAAGAATATTCCTCAAGCACTGAGGAATACGAAGGACTCAAATCTTGAAGAACGTCTTATCCATCTTAGCATTTGGATAAGAAACGATGCTATTATGAATGAAGAAGATGATAAAGCTGAAGGATCAAGAAGGATTCTACCCACGAAACAAATAAAGATAAGTATTCAATTGTCATTTCATGATATTGTTTTGTTATGCATTTGTTTATACTCAGTTGATGTATTATGCATGATAGAATGTTTTCATTAATGACAATATACTACTAATATGCATGTGATAGGTAAGTAGCTCATGGTGCTATACAATTCTCCATTGCTACTTATCTAGAATGAAACCTCTTTGCTGACATATTGGATTAGTGCACAATCTCAATGTTGTCCTGGTGGAGATGGAAGGCATCTAGAAAAGTTTTCGTGAGATATGGATGAATGTTGTATTGGATAAAATAGTTGCATGATCATATATTTATGCATAAGAATTTGCCATTATGTGTTAGATTTTTATCATTCAAGCTAGAATTATGATCTTAGGATCTTTAACTAAGAGAATAACATGCACAGCAATAAAACACAAGAGACAAGAGACACAAAGAATTTTTACTCGGGGAAACCATAAAGGAGAAAACCCCACAACTTCCTCAGAGATAGAATGAGCACCAATGGCAGTAGTAAAACCTGAAAAAATAAAGACGATCTCCACAGCTTCTGTCTCTCTCTCTCTCACTTGAGAGAACTTATCCTCTCTCACTCATGCACCCCAATGAGTGAGTGTGTGTATGATAAATAGAGAGGCTCACTCTCTATTTATATTCTTTCGTTCACTTGAAGTGCACTCCAACATGTTGGTATCACTTAACAATTACTTACTAGAGCCGACATCTCTAGGAGTGTCTAATAACCCTAGTGCCCCACAACTTGTGGGGACTTTGCCCTCTGCTCAACAAGGAGGGTTAACCTTGAATTGGATGGTAGGGACTATTGACCTGACTTACAATGACTCACCTAGGGTCGACTTCACTAGGATAGCCTAATAACCCTAGGGCCCCATAACTATGGGGACTTTAACCCTTGACAAATAGGAGGGTTATCCACAATGACTTGACATGACTTTCACATTATAAAAACTTCCCAAATGGAACACCAGGGCAAGAAACGACTCAAATACATCCCAGAATAAACATCGGGTTACAATACATAAGAAATACGGATAAATACATTCCAAAGTTACAAATACATAAACACTCCCTCTTAACTAGGAAGGTATTCTCTCGACACAATTTATCAGCACAAGTCTTCTTCTCTCATCAAATCATCTTTGTCTTCAAGTCATCTTCATCTTCAAGTCATATTCATCTTCAAGTCATCTTCATCTTCAGGTCATCTTTATCTTGAAGTCATCTTCATCTGGATCTGGATCATAACTCGATCTGGATCATCATCACTGGATCTAGATCATCATCGAAGTTGGATCATCATTGAATCATCATCATCATTATTGCTTCTGCTATCTCAATCAAATGGTGCTATCTTCTTCATTCTTCTCATCACAGGAAGTTCTACAGAGTCAATCCTGTAGGCCTACCTTTCATGTAGGTCTTCATCAGCGCTTATATCTGACACTTAAGTCAGAATGGCCTGCCCAGCTCTTACATCTGACCTCATCTCGTCAGAAAGGCACGCCTAGCACTCACATCTGACCTCATCTTGTCAGAAAGGCCCAGGACTCACATCTGACCTTGTGTAAACACATCGCGCCAGAATGGCTCAGCACTTATATCCGCCATGTGCAAGCACATCGCATCGAAAAGGCTCTGCACTTACATCCAACCTCATCCTGTCGAAAAGGCACAGCACTTACAGTCGACCATGCTTGAAAGCACCGCATCGAAAGGGCTCAGCACTTACAATCAACCATGCTCGAAAGCACCCCATCGAAAGGGCTCTACGCTTATATCCGACCATGCTCGAAAGCACCGCATCAGAAGGGAAAGCACTCACATCTGATCATGGAGGAACTAATCCTACTATTGTATCATAATGGCCCTTGGTCCTAGATTGAGCTACCTGGTAACTGACCAGGTGCCTCCATTCCGAGAATGGCAGTTTCCCTTACATCTAACCTACTCGTCAGAATGGCCAACACTCACATATGACATGGGAGGAACTTAATCCTTTTGACATGACATAATGGTTCATCCCTTACATCTGATCAAGTGGGAACACATCCCTCTTTCACATCAGAATGGCTTCTCAGTCCTAGACTTAGTTTTCCTGGTAACTGACCAGGCACCTCCATTCCCAGAATGGCAATAGCACTCATATCTAACATGGAAGGAACCTAAATCCTTTGACCATGACAGAATGGCTCAGCCCTTACATCTGACCATGGAAGGAACTTAATCCTCTCCCATGTCAGAATGGCTCTAGGTCTCACCATTTCCCCTTAGAGGGAACCTTGATCTTGAGAACACCAAGCTTCTCCCTGAAGTACTCAAACTTCACTTTGGCCATTTCTAGCATAGAATCACACAAGGGATGATTACAACCAAGGATGACCTACAAGCTTCACCAGGATCGATTACATCCGAGGGCAACCTGTCTCATCAGCTATGCTAGAAATCCTTCTTTCAAGAGATCTTGATCTGGATCATTGCTCCTCTCTGCATCATACAACAAATGCAAGTTAGATCAACCAAATCAAATAGTAGTTTTCAAAAGAAACATACTACCTCCCAAATAGCAAGTGGAAACATCTTTTGCCTCAGCTGTACTCAGTGCCATGTAGGACTCCATCCTACCAAACCAAGAGATCACACTTGATGCCATACTAAAGTAGCAACTCGAAGTGCTCATACTTGAGCCCATAACCAACTGTACCCTTTAGGTACCTTACTACATGATTTACAACCATCAGGTGAACATGTCTCAATGTGTTCACAGCAAAGCAAATATCTGGTCTCGTATTCGTCAGCTACATCAAGGAACCAATCATCTGACGATACATTGTAGCATCAACTGTCTCTGATGAAGAAACACTCAATATATTCAGGTTCAATGCCATAGGTGTGGTCATGTATTCCATCATCTTGAACCTCTTCAGGATCTCTATTGCATACTTTCTTTGTCCACACCTCCATGCCTAGAAACTAGTGCATCGACACATAACAAGAGCATCACTGGTCTTCCACCTTCAACCTTGAAGCAAAGGTTGGAATCTGCTTTTACTCTTAGTAAAGCCTAGAGTCATCAGTAATCTTTCCATCCTGTCGTACCATGTCGAACCTCAGGATCTTCTACAGTCACTCCCTCTGAAGTAGAGCATCATTCTCCCTCTGTCTTTTGTACTCTATGCACTGAAAAATTCTATACCAGAGTGACAAGTAGTATCCATCTAGGATCACTGGATACCAAGATCCTCTATCTTGAATTTTTTTCAAAAAATTCTTCTCACACCCATCTGTGAGCTTGTCATCCTCTATCAACCTTGTAGCACAGGTTCAGATATTCGTCAAGCTCATTATGTATGTGTTATCCCATGGTGTTTCCATCTACTGCATGATGGAACTATGAAATTTATTGGGAAGAAATTCCATCATACCATTTTGCATGAAGGTGCCTTGACATAGGTCATGTATTTGTCCTTTTGGAGAGCTATAGGATCCCCTAAAATCATCCGTTCACCTATGTGGCATTGAAATCATTTTATGTTAGTGGTTTTCAATCCTATGTGTTATTCAATCCTCTCTATTGATTGAATTGGAGGGAAACATCCATGTTGAGGTTTTTGATGCTCCTCTAGATTACAATCCCCTCCTAGCTAGGAATTGGTTCTACGCGATGCAGGTGGTGGCATATTTTGTATTTCGTGTGGTCCAATTCCCATTCCAAGGGAAAATTGTTACTATTGATCAGTTAGAGTTTTTTTCTCCGAACATAATTTCTAATTCCGTGAATAATGTTCCACTCCTAGCCTCTTTGGCTCTACAGTATTAGAGAGCAGGAGTACGAATCCTTAAATATTCCTATATTATAGGAGTCTTTCCATTGAAAAATCATCCTTCGCAGGTTGCATCTGTGAACATGAACTCCTCGATGAGACACGAAACCTTAGATAAAGAGAATCAATTTTTGATTCCACACCTTTGAGTCATTCTGAAGAGATTTACCAGACTAACCAATCCACCGCTGATGACCCCACCATTAATGATCATCTTATGGTGGCACCAGAACCGTACCACCTACCATATTGGTTATATTCCCCCCATCTCTAGATTATATTTTGAAAAATATTCCATTGGACAAATCCATTATGGAATTCATGTATTTAGATGAGAGGCCTTGGAAACATCATCATCATCGATCTTCTTTCCATCCCAATTACCAAATGGTAGATCATTTCGAATCACTGGTTTCATCTGATATTGTAACTACTCCTCAGTCACTGGTACTCATTCACAATGTTGAGTATGAACGTAATCTGAGTAATATTACTAAGACCATTTTGGTCAATATATTAGTGAAACCTGGTTTTGTTGAGCACATTCAATTGGGCCAAAATTGTTCTTCTCTAGAAATTGATTCTTATACGGTCGTTTTTAGGGAATTTAAGGATTTTATTGCTTTAAAATACAAATAAATTCCAAGGATATATCCTTCGATCATCATTCATGAGATTAGGACATACCTTGGCGCCAAGTCGGTCCATCAGAAACTACACCAAGTACATCCACAAAAAGAAACAACCATTATGGAAGAATTTAAAAAAATTCTTAGGGATGGGTTCATTTACCCTGTGGCGCTGAAGGAATGGGTTTCTAATATTGTTCCTATGAAAAAAAGGTAGAGTTCAATTAGGGTTTGCATCAATTTTAGAGATCTTAATAGGGATTGTCTGAAGGACAACTTCCCTACCCCTGACATCGATTAGCTCATTGATAACTATGCTAGAAGTGTCATCTTTTCATTCATGGATGGTTTTATCGGCTATAATTAGATAGAGGTACTCCCTTCTGATCAACATAAGATGACTTTCATCTGCCCATGGGGGACCATTTCCTATAGAAAGTTTCGTTTTGGCATAAAAAATGCTAGTGCTAGATTCCAACGTGCCATGTGTTATGCTTTCCATGACATTAAACATATCATGAAAACATATCTCAATGATATACCTACTCATTTACAACATCAAGAATTACATGGTGACCATCTAAGAGCCATTTTTCTTAGATGTTTCCATTACAACATTCGGTTGAACCCACACAAATGTGTTTTTTTATGTTGAGATGAGAAGATTCCTTGGATTCATTATTTCCAAGAATGGAATTTGTATAGAACCATTAAAGATCATAACCATTTTGTCCCTACAGTTTCCTACCAATATTACGGAACTTCAAATTTTCCAAGGGAATACAAACTTTTTCATCTTTTTTTCTGCAACTACATTGAGAAGAAACACAATTTCATGCGTTTGTTGAAAAATGACACACCCTTTGTTTGGGATGACCTGACACAATGTGCATTGACACTCTCAAACATGCTATCACACATGCATCTATGCTGCAACTACCCGATTATACTAGGGATTATTCCCTGTATGTGAACACATCTTAAACTACAATCAGCATGGTACTAGTTAAAACAAATGAACACAACCAGGAACGTGTGATTTATCACCTGATTAAGAGCCTTATCGACTCTAAAACATGTTATTCACATATTGAGAAGTTAGCTCTGGCCACGGTTGTCACGATCTAAGAGTTTCATCACTACATTCTTCTACACACAACTACCATGTACGCAGATTCTAACCCCATGTATTACATCTTGACTTGTCAAATGCTTGGGGGAAAATACTCTTGTTGTATTGTCATTCTTTAGGAATTCAAGTTAAAACTTGCAAAATACAGTTCAAAGAAGTCTCTTGTCTTCATGGAACTTATGTGTGATATTCCCCGTATTACTAAGGATATGTAGCCCTTCGATTCATTGCCCGATGAATCCTTGTTCCTCATTAGTACGTTTGATCCTTGGTATGGATATTTGTTTCTATATCTTTAGACTCAATGCTTTTAGTAGAACACAACCAAATACAAACGTCGTCGTATTCTCCATCATGCCAAGTACTATCTTATCATCAATGATACATTGTACCGTCATGGCGTTGATGAAATTTTGTGAGTTTTGTAATCAATGAAGAAGATGAACTAGTGTTGAATGACTTTCACTCTAGAGCTTGTGGTGGTCATGTTTTTGGGATGGATAATTTTGGCCCTCAATCTTAAAAGATTTTATGGAATCCGTGAAAAAATTCACACCCTGGCCAATAAAAAAAGTGCATCCACCCAACTCCGTTACATCCCATCATTGTTGTCGGTCCCTTCACGAAATGGGGAATCAATATCATGCAATGTAATCCTACCTCAACCTGGGGGCATGGTTACATAATAGTAGTCATGGATTATTTTACAAAATAGGCTGAGGCCATGAATGCTAAAGATGGAAAAAATGTCGCCCTGTTTATTTTTAACCACATAATATTTAGGTTCTGAGTCCCACAAGCCATCGTGACTGATCACAATTTTCATTTCCAAAATCAAATGATGTCGGAAATAAGTGCCAAACTAGGTTTTCTCCATGATAACTCTACCCCCTACTACCCATAGGCCAATTTCCAGATTTAATCTATCAACAAAGTATTGAAAACTATGCTACAACGGATGGTAGGACGAGATAAGTCCAGTTGGATGTCACGTCCCCACCCCTCTACTCAGCGGAGAGGACGCGACTAACCTAGATGCTAGCTATCTAATTCAGAAAAACTAGCCTCATAAACATGATGTAAAAATGCATTGGAAATAAACATACATAGATGCATAAAAATTCAATATACAGTGAAAGCATTTACATTCCAATCAACACATTAACATGTTCATCATATTTATAAATCAAATACAATGCAACTATTAACACAAAGATACTTATCTTATGAATAATCTCGTACCGCAACTAGCTATGTCATTGCAACATTCCACCCAACCATAGGCCAGTGTGCTCATCTATCTCTCAGCAGCACTGCCACCCCCGAGCTGGGCATGATTCCCACAAGGAATAAGAAACACTAGCAGGCTCACACATAGCCAAGGATACCACAAAATTCAGCCAAGCTAATACAGTTGGGTTTATCAGGTTGCAAATGAGATGGATATGCTAACTGCTAAGCTATATAGCTCTTCAACAGAGCTATGGACACCTGCACCAAATCTAGCCTGGATTCTAAACATCTACCCACCCAACACAAGGAAGAATCCCCTTCTCTGCTACATAGTTCCTCAGGCTATGCCTTCCCTTCCAGTGCTATTTCGGGTGTGCAAAGAAGAAAAAACAGCTCCCTAGATCTATCTGTGAGGTTCCTTCACACACTAGGTTTATCAAGCTAGTTAGGCCCCATTTCCACTCCCAATTCAATACAGACCACAACACAAATGCATACACAACAATATACACAATTTATGGGTTGAGGAAAATAGTTTGGCAACAAAATGAATTTCCAAGGTGGGTGAAAACAACCCCCTAACATCAATTCATATCCAAAGGACATTTTGGCCCTAAAGTGGCCAAAAACAAACTCAACAACACCCAACAGAACATGGTCTCTCCTCCAAATCGTTGGGCAACACAAAAATGATTTTCAGCTTGGAAAATAGTGGGGAAATGCAACAAATCATTGGGAAAGAAACCCAACCATAGATCATCACAAAAAAACGAATTCCCAGCCTGAGGAAAATGAAGAAATGAATTCCCACGTGAGGGAAAACACACACAACAAACCAAAAAACGTGAATTCCACACACAGGAAGATCCTAGCCACTTGAGAGAGCCTCAATGTAGATGAATGATGATGAGGAAAACACCCAGGAGCTCCAAATCATGAATGAGAATACACAGTAGGAAAAATCGTTAGGGTAAAACAACTCCCAATATTCCACTGCGTGAGGAGATGAAGAACGTGGGTCTATGACCAAATGGGCATGCATTTTGGGTGTTAACTTGCCCCAAAATTCGAAAATGTTTTTCCCCAAAAATAGGTTTTCCCAATTCAAATTTCTTTGCCCATACTCTTCCCATTCCCATGCAATAACTAACCCAACCAATTTCTGGTAGAATTAAATGATTGGGTGAATGGGACAAGAAAGGTAGTTAACTGTTTGATGGGTTCTCCCTTTCACATTTGGATTCTCCTCATTGGCTCAAATGGTTAAATATTCCCCCCCTTATCATTAGGAAATCATGCTCCCATCTCATTATTGTTTCATTGACATAGATGGTTGTGGTTTTTTAATTAAATTGCATATTTACATGATATCCAAAAATTATAACGTGTCCACTAGCACAATATACCATCGTCATCGATTTTAATCACCGAAACATAAAACGATAAATCAAAGGTGGGTCTTTTTCCTTTAGCTCCACACCATGATTAAATATAATATTTACATCATATACATTTAACACAAACAAGGTCCAAACTAGGGTGTTACATTGGAATTTACAGTTATTTTCCACATTATGGGCTTATAGGACCACTGTTAAGACATCTAACGACTAGAGGTAACTCTTGCTATCGAATGTGAGATTCCTTCGCTAAAACTTGTTATGGAAGTGCTACCCAATACCACTCTAGAGGAAGAATGTTTCTTGTATGTGAACAAACTCGATGAGAATCATCAAGATGCAACCTTAGAAAACCAGGTGCATAAACGACGAATAAAATATCAGTACAACCGATCTATTCAACCTTGCCTCTTCAACAAAGGTGACTTGGTCCTAACATACGACTAGAAACATGATAAATTGGTAGGTGGAAAATTGGAATCCATGTGGCATGGGCCTTAAATTGTTGGTCACGTCTTAGACAGAGGATATTATGAGCTCACAGACTATGATGGGATACCTTTGAGTGAGCCCTGAAATGGGATTTTCCTTATGAGTTACTATGCCTAGGTCATATAGCGTACATACCTTGTAAATATTTTTTATAGAGTATATTGTGTATAGTTTGGATTGTTATTTTGTTATGAATGTAGGATTCGTCTTAGGTAATCCTGCTTATATAGTGTTATGCTTGAATGCACATATGACAACCTATTCTAGCTTCATGGATGGTGCTAGCTTTTATACCTTGAATCTCCCATAAATGGCTTGGGTATTCTATTCCCCTACTAGTGATTTGGTAAGCTCAGGAGGAAATTGTTTAGGTCCTTATACGAACAATCTTGCAAAGTATCATGCTGAGTAATTGAAGCTTTAACAAATGGTGTGAATCAGATTAGGGTTTATTTAGATTCAGAACTAGTTTTACATCAATTGAATCAAGTATATACCATTTGTAACCTCTTACTTTTTCGCATGTTCTGAAGGGTTTGACTGCTAAAGAGGTCTTTCGAGTTCATTATGTATCATCATATCCCAATAAATTTAAATGTAGTGTCTGATTCATTAGATAAGTATGTTTTGGATTGGTACTTAACTCATGTTTGATGTTCATTTAAGATTGATAACATGTACAACTATAAAA
>LPNX010495894.1:91922-140249 GCA_001517045.1 Pseudotsuga menziesii | reverse complement strand
ATATATATATATATATATATATATATATATATATATACAATCGATACCAAGGAAAAATATGAAGCCATAAGCTTTCAGTGTACCCAAAAATACGAAACTATAAAGTTTTCAATACATCAAAATGTGATAAATCTGAATCTTCGAAGCTTTCAGAGTATATTGGGTGCATCCACGGAGGTGGGTTACAATTTTTGGCAAGGAGATTTCAAAAAAAATGGAAAATCATACCTCGATCGATATTTTATCAAACCCTCGATTGAGGTCTTAACACATCAATCAAGGGTTTAATAAAAGCTCTATCGAGGGTTTGTCGGAACCTCGATTAAGCTTTTGATAAACCCTCGATCGAGAGTTCAGATCTTGATCGAGGGTTAAAAAATAATTCGATCGAGGGTTAAAACAAACCTCGATCAAGCATTTTTAATCTTCAATAAATAGGAAACAAACCCATCATTTAATTCACTTTGTTTGTTGGATAGAAAATGGTCATATATATTCATTTGTTGATATGGGTTGTAGAGTAATTGGGTTATAGATGTGATTGATCACATGTATGACTCTAATCAATCACATCTATAACAACAATTAATTTATGACTAATATCTATTCATAAAATATAGAGGAAGTGGCAGTAGTTATGCGGTTACTCATTTTTTCTTCAAGGTATGTATTATTACCCACAAGTATATCATTCTTTTAGTCAAAATCATGTTTTGTTAAATTTTATTATCATATAATTCTATGTTTTAGAGATCTTGATCGAATTGATACCTTGATCTTGACTTTGTATTTCCATATGCATTGAATGTAAAGTTTCATTTAATGAAGTCTTGCAAAAGATGCTTGGACATCTTGTATTTTTAATCCCCATTTGAATTCATGTCATTGAACATTTTCAATTCTTGTTGAAATGAGAATTAATATCATGTTTAGTTTCCATACTTTTTGTTTTTCGGATCTCACAGTCGTCATAACACATTTTCTTTTATTTATTTTCTTCCACTCTTAGCATTATTTTTTTTTCATGCTCACATTTTCATTTCTCTAAAGGTACTAAAAATACTTTGCTCCTTCGTATATAATTTTTAATTTTAAAAACTACAATTATGTGATATGACTATGAATGTAACACTATTTTGATCTTAATCGTCTTGTTCTATTCTTCCCTAGGCTCTGGGATTTAAATATCTGTCTCGAATATCTATACCATAGGTAGATCATAGTCCTGAGAATCCAAGTCGAGTGGAAAAAACTTGCCTAAGTTCATCTCATCAACTGAATTGCATGCATCATTGCTCTCATTGGTTCAATGCAAAAACAATACTATGACAATGATGCATGCAATTCAGTTGATGAGTTGAACTTAGACAAGTTGTGTCCACTTGACTTGGATTCTCAAGACTACGATCTACCTATGGTATAGATCCTCGGGTTAGATATTTAAATCTCAAGTCCCAAGGTGGAATAGAACATGACGATTAAGATAAAAATTAGTGTAAATTCAAAGTCATATCACATAATTATAGTTTTTTTAAATTAAAAATTATATACGAAGGAGCAAAGTATTTTTATTATTTAAAACATTTCACTACAGTTTTGTACTACATTGTATACACATTGGATATATTGCTGATAGGAATCAAATGATGTTGAAATTTCTTACCAACCACTGATGACATAAACAAGCTAGATGTTGAATTCTAATGAAAACACACCATGATACTACTTGAATATAAGAATTAAAAAAATTATATGCATGTAGTTCACAGACTCTAAATTTTTTGTTAAAGCCCCAAAATGAATCCCTGGCATCACCATCAAGGTTTCACAACTATTGGTTAAAGTTTCGAGTTATCATGAAAGGATGCATTGAAGGGTTTATTGTATCTACGCGGTGGTCATTTTGCTACAAACAATAGTTTGTCCACTTGGTCACTGCACACAATATTCATAATCAATTTCATCTATAGTATTGTTTAAATCCATGTCTCTTTTCAACATATAGTTCAATGTTTTTGTTAATATCTTTGGTCCAGAAAAAATTTAAACTTCATTAAATTTAGTTATAAGGAGGGTCACAAGGTCGCATATATGGGGCGCAACATATTATTATCACTACGATTTTTTTTTTATGAGTTGAATGAGTTGGCATGTCATGTTTATTTCATGAGTCTTATCCATTTGCTATATTCTTAATGTACTCGTGCCTAGATGAAACAGATTGGTAATAGGATATAATTGTCAATTATGTTTATGTACAAATTTATCTATACAATGAGAGAATTCTAATTATATGTTATAGGTGAACTATGGAAAGAGTTTTCTTGTTCCGTAAACTTTGATGCCTTTTTAATAGTTTCAAAAAACTAAATCTAAAAAACAAAGGACAACTTCCCTTGTTACAAGTATATTTCACTATGGTTATAAGTATTATATTCTTGCTCCTTCAATTCTTCTTTTTATGCATTATATTCTTATCATTTATTCAAATATGAAAAATAAAAAAAATTAAATTCTTTATATTTATTACAATGTTGAGAATAAGTGTCCTTCTTCTTATTCTTTTTTATTTTTTATTTCATTATTTCTTTATTTTTTCACTTATGTTTTTTTTTAATTTTTACATTTACCATCTTTAAAAAATTATAATTTCCCATTTCCCCTTTATTGTTTTGTAATTTTTCTTTTAAATTCTCTTAGATGGGTCCTTGAAACCCATTTCTAAAATGTCCTACATGAACATAATATTATATATAATACATATAAGCTAAAGCTTATATCCCGAAAAAATATGCTAGTATATTGGTAGTCATGTACAAAGCTTTTTTTCAAGTGTTTAAGAGTAGCTAGATCGAGGGTTTATCAAACCCTTGATCGAGGGTTTAATACACCCTCGATCTAGAGTTTAATAAAACCTCGATCGAAGTTTTGACAAACCCTCGATCGATGTATTTAAATACCTTGATTGAGGGCTTGAAAAACAGAGATTTATCCCTCTTTCAAGAAAATCAATGTTTCTCTGTATTTTCTAGGGGTGTAAACCCTTCCATTCATAGCACACAACCGACCAAAGTTCATCTCGATAGATTCGTCACCGAATCCTCTATCCATTGAGATATCATGCATGCATTTTGGCATTCATATTTTTTTTTAATTAGTTCTAAAACTTACACTTTGAAAACCAGACAACAACTTCGAAGCAACTCAAAAAATTAAAATACACGGGGTAAAATATACACATCCAAAAATTTCGTAAAAATGCACAGCCAACACATTGTCGTGTCCTCTTCAAAAGGGTCTCTTTGGTTTTTCAATTTTTGAAAACAATGAAAAAAAAGCTGAGATGGACATACATGTGCATAAAATGATGCTGAAATCAGATGTGGTCACTTTCGAAAAATAATAAATAATTGTATATTGTGAAATAAATTAACAAAAAAATATACAGACCACAATGCATTATGTGTATATCATGCTCATATATATATATTTAAATTATTAACATAAGATTGAATTATTGGGGTTGGCCACGAGCCACTTATTAACTTCTTCAAATATTTAAGGTCACACAGTTCATTAAAAGCAAAATTTCACACATTAAATGACATTGGAATATTTAAAAAAATATCATTGGGAAGCCAACATAATATTCTTCAATTTGGTTTTTTATTGCAAGTCGAAATTCACATGGCATATATGTGTTTCGAGGGCTTCTATCTAGCACATGAGTAAAAAAATAGGGTTTCATCACCAAATTTGGCCAAAAAGTGTTACCCACCTTCATGGAATCACCCTACTACAAAATAAGAGTCACTCCGGACTAATCCTCGTGCTCATTGTAGCACATGGCCGCATGATCTACCCTACGGAGTAGTCTCCCAAATCAGCCTGATACACCTGCAATGTGACAATGGTAAAGTTGGGGAAGATCATTGATAGAGATGTCTAGGATGCCAACCATCATTCTTGGGAGTTTCTATTCAATATTTTGTATCTCCTCCTCAGCCTTCATGTTGACTGCATGGAAATATCTCTCACCACCCCCCACCTCTCAATAGGTGATGCTCCTGTAGGTCGGGATGGACCAATGTTTGCAAATGTTTTTACCATGTCTTAGTATCACACAAAAAAATGAAATATAATATAAAATAAAAAACACAATGAAAGTAATATCTCTCTTACCTTTGTCATCCTCAGGTAATGGTAGATCAGGGTCACCCTTGAAATTGGTCCCTACACATGCATAGTCCTCTAGCATCAGAATTTGACTGCGTAGCTAATGGAAAAAGACTGAACCATAAGTCATGGTGGGCCCTCCACCACATCCATGATGGAACATATGTAATTCTCATGAATAATAAATTAGGCTCACTAACTCTATTGCAATAAATTTTTAAACAAACATTAAGATGACTAGCTAATAGGTGGGAAAACTAGCAAGCTGTGTAGAGAGTGACTGAGATTCAAAGGTGGGATAAAAAAAGAAGGGAGGGATATTGTTTGTTCAGGTTACAAAGAACCTATATTTTGGGTCCATTTAGGTTTCAAAATCAGCTTCGCTGAAGTCTAATTCTAGGGTTCTGGGAGTCCCAACTAGTGTAAACAAGAACCCTTACTAGCAGTCTCCAAGAAAACAGTGGATACGAGAGCATTCGAAAGATTTTATAACTTTATAATGAATTTATATATAATTAATTTCATTTTTATATATATAAAAAAACAATTAAAAGTGATTCTACAGGTTGCATTGGTAAACCTAGCTCTCATGACAACTCACTAGCTTCATTTTCAGGATTTCCCAAACCTGTTAAAGAGGCTACAAATTCTCAGTTTAAGACTTTGGAGGATTATATAAACATGTTAAGGATCCATAAGAACAATAACGGTTTTATTTGGAAACCCAAGGGTCGAATTATGCATTTTAGGGTAAAACTAGTCATTTTCAGGTGCAAATCTAGGCCAAGTTGGATAAAATCAAGTAAATCTCAGTCATACAAATTTAGGTTGATATATAAAAGATAGAGAATTTTTATAAAAACAATTTAAATCCATGTATGTTGAAATAACTCTAATAAATAATATATATATCATCCTTTAACAAAATTCATCAATACAGGGAATTTTAGAGCTATAATCAAAGGGAGAGTTGAACATTTGAACCCTCAAATATATGAAAGTATTGGAAAATTTAGAATATGATGGATATACCTATAATATTTTCATCAATTGATGAATGATTCTATCATATCTCAAAATGAATCATAGATGTTGGCTCCTTGGTCCTCTGTTGTCTGCAATAAGGAATGGGAGAGAGAAGAGTAGGGAATGGGAACTTGGGGTGCATCACCCAAGGTAAATGAGGCTTATCACTCAATTCCAAAGCTTATATTCATAATACATTAACATGTTAACAATACAAATTGAATAATGGAGTTGGAAGAACCCTTATGTAAACCTTCAATGGCATGCTGAGCAAGTCCTTCACCTGTTGAGCAAGTTTCCACTTGCTAAACCCTAACCCTAATCCATTGATGTACCCTCCTTGAATAAAATATAAAGTAAGAGTAATGTATGATGTTTCATTGTTTGTTCCCTTCAATCCAAAGTGGAAACTTCACCTTCCTTTGAGTGAAAGTTTCCTTATTGGAATTGGAGATGTTTCCTTGCAATTATATTCTCATCAAAATAGAAATTGTGCTCTCCATTGGCTAAAGTTGCATTATTTTGGATTGACTGCTTTTCATACACTTTTTCCTTTTGAAGTGACTGGATTTTCTTTTCTTTTGTCAGTTTCTATGTTTTTCTGATTGTTATCTTTTGCTAGTTTTCTTGATAGTTTCTATTTGTCATCCAAGGCAAGTTGACTTGCATATTGCGCCCTCCTGACATGGAAACTCATTTCCAAATGTATTATTTGCATATTAATTAAATAATGACATAAAAATAATCCAGAATTGGAAGCAAACTTAGTACATGTCTCCTAACTAAGAAATATACAAACTCCCTAGGTAAATTAATTAATGCATATTTTGAGACCCTAGGTGTTGGAAAGGTAAACACTTTTTATGTTCATCAAGGAGTGGAGATGACAATCCTCCCATCCCAAGTATGATTTTACCCAAGTAGAAGCAATCCAAGGTGCTATAAAATTTGCTCACCCTCCCAAGTGGTATCTTCACTGGGAAACCCTTTCCACTGCACCAGATATTCTTTAATGGTATTTTTCCTTAGCCTTATTTCTTTGGTATGCAAAAATTTCTCCAGAACTAAGACCAAATGGCCTTCATAATCAAGAGGTGGAATTTCTTCTGATATAACTATCTGTTGTCCTACTACTTTCTTTAGGCAAGATACATTAAATACATTGTGGACCTTTCTTTCTAGTGGCATCTCCAACTCATAGGCCACTTCACCAACATTCCTTATAATTTTGTAACGGTCCATAGAACCATGGGTGGAGTTTCTCATCCCCCATAGTATTCAAAGATGATTGTCTGTAAGGTTGCAGCCTTAAGTAGACTAAGTCTCCTTATTGGAAGACTCTTTCAATTTTGTTTTTTATGTGCAACCTACAAATTTTATTTGAGTGCACTTAGTATCTCTTGGTTATCCTGAATCTAATATTTGGATTTTTGGGCTCTATAGTCCCCAAGCATTAGATCTACAAAATATGGGGCCTCATATCCATACAAAGCCATGAATGGAGTCATCCTAATGGAGAGGTGAAAAGTGGTATTATAGCAGAATTCTTCCAAGTCGATCCATGTGGCCCAATATTTATGTTGTTCTGTGACATAGTTGCGGGGGTATCCTTCAAGCCATTGATTCACTCTCTTAGTTTGACCATCAGTTTGATGGTGAATTTTTTTTCTCATATTCAGATTTGTTCCCACTAGTTCGAACATAGATTACCAAATAGAACTGGTGAACTTTTTGTCCGAGTCACTGATTATGGATTTGGTAAAACCATGTAGTCTAAAAACATATTTGAAAAATAATGTAGAAAATTTACTAGATGATATAGTGGAGGTGACTGCAAAGAAATGTGAAAATTTGGTCAGCCTGTAAACCACCACATATATGTAATATTTTCCTTGGACTTTCAGCAACCCGGTGATGAAATCCATGGAGACACTTTCCCATTTCTATTACGGAATAGGGAGAGGATGGAGAAGTCCAGCAGGGTGTGTGTGCTCTGCTTTGTTCTGTTGGCATGTAATTCACTCCATCACATGTCATAGAACAACTTCCTTGAGGCCCTTCTAGGTGAATTTCTCTCTTACCTTCTGGTAAGTATCCATAAAACCAAGGTAGCCACCCGCTGGTGCATTATGTGTAGCTTCTAGGATCCTCTTCTTTAGTTATGATCCGGGGACTAAGAATATCCTATCCTTGTAGTAGATGAGTTTATGATGTAGTTTGTATGTTTGATTCTGTATTACCCCATCCATAATCCCACATGCAAACTGATTTTTGACTATTCAGTTCCCAATTGTATCTTCCATTCAGTTAGCATTTGCAAAATAGAGAGTCTGGGTTTGCGGGAAAGTGCATCAACCACCACATTCATCTTTCCCTTTTTATATTCAATGTCAAATTCATAGGATTGGAATTTTATTACCCATTTATGTTGCCTATCATTGATCTCCTTTTGGGTAAGGAAGTGCCTTAGAATGTTGTGATAAGTTTTCAATATGAATTTTCCTCCCACCAGATACTGTTGAAACTTGACCAATGCATGCATGATGGCCAACATCTCCTTGTCATATATAGCATACAATATTTCATGAGGATGCAAGTTTATGCTTTCATAGGAAATTGGATGCCTTTATTGCATCAAAACAACTCCAATTGCTTCCCTCAAGGAATCACAGTTCAACACAAAAGGCTTGGAAAAATTAGGCAATGCTAGTACCAGACAGTTGCTCATTATTTCCTTCATCTTATGGAAATCTTGTTTTTCTTCCCCATTCCAACAGTGAAAGCCCCATTCTTGGTCATATATATCGAAGGTGTAGTGAAGTTAGAGTATCCTTTGACAAATTTCTGGTAGTAGTTGCAAAGGACAATGAAGCCTTTCAACTCAGTGAGGTTCCTTAAGCTTGGCCAACCCAATATGACCTCAATTTTCTCTTGCTGCACCTTGAATCCATCTTGGAAGATCACATGGACAATATAGAATAGCTCAGTCATTCAAAACTCACACTTAGACAACTTATCATAAAATGAATGATATGCAAGTATAGTTAGCACTACATCTAAATGGAGTAGGTGCTCCTCCCATGTCCTACTATAAACCAAAATATCTGAAAAAAAGACAAGGACATACTTATGGAGCTACTCATTGAACACCTTGTTCATGCTAGATTGGAAGGTATTCAGAGCATCAGTCAAGCCAAATGGCATGATAAAAAAATCAAAATGACCAAAATGACAACAGAAGGTTGTCTTCTGTATGTCATCCTTCCTCATTCTATTTTGGTGGTATCCCGACCAGAGATCTATCTTAGAGAAGAATTATGCTCCATGCATCTCATCCATCAGCTCATCAATTTGGGGGATTGGGTACCGGTTCTTTATGGTTTTATGGTTCAAATCACGGTAGTCTATGGAAATTTTGAGTGTTCCATCCTTATTCTTCACCATAACCATCGAAGAAGCAAAGGGGATGGAAATTGGTCTAATGAGACCCAAATCAAGGAGTTCTTTAATGGTCTTCTCAATCTCATCCTTGAATTTATTTGGATTCTTGTAAGGGTGGATTTTTATGGGAAGTATGGCAACTTACAGCTCAATTTCGTGCTCAATGCCACGGTCTGGTGGCCTTCCATGTGGGAGGTTTTAAAAAGAAAACCTTATGCTTGTGCAACAAATTTTTATGTCTTTGGGATGGTAGGAAACATTGACTGAAGTTACCTCACTGGTAATGCAACATTTAACATCCCATTCAATTTCACCATGACTCATAATGGATCTCATACTATTGGCATAAATTAATTGTCTTGGGTAGGTGTTCATACCCTTTAGAACTATTGGTTTCCTTTATGCATATTTGAAACTCATTTGGGGTATTTTTTAGTTCATGGAATGTTCCCCAATGGAATATATCCATTATATTCCCAACACCATGTTGGTGTTTGCAACATTGGCAACATAAAATTTGTCTTTCACAGTGTAATCTCCTAGATTCACTTGTAAGTTTCGAATCCACCGGTTGCATTCCATGTTATTGTTTCCTAGGATGACCACAATGAAACCTTCAAAGGATTCAATTGGCATCTTTCTTTTATCCACTAGCGATGCATCAGTAAATTTTTTGGGCACCCCCATAAATAAGAACTGTGATTCTTTGGCCTTGCAATACCCCTTTCAAACTGAATGTGTGGAAACATAGCACTCCATTAAGCACTTGTTGACACACTTCAGTCATCAGGGGTTCACTCATTGTTAACACCCTTCGTAGTGATCTCCATAAACATTGGCCGATACAGGTTTTACCCTATCCAACAACACCTGCAAAGCTAACGTAGTCTCACTCGAGATGTTTGAGGGAGGGCTGCAGGAACCACGTTTCCACGGAAAGGAAGTGGAATTTCACACTTAATCTCACTATGTCACAATGCAGTTCATAGATCAAGGAGATTTTAACATATCATTTATCCAAGATATTTATCATCATTTGTAGCAATATGTAGTATCAAAACAATCATGATTCAAATTATATTAAAAAATATGTTGACATAGAAGAACCCTATAAACACATAAATACTTCGCATCATCCAGATATGAAGAAAATCATAGATTCAGACACACATAGATCACATCATTTAGGTTAAAACAAATATAGAGTTTTCATCAACATTCATCTCATATTAGCTTCAAAGATCAAAATACATCCCTTGGTTGAAATCCTTAGACCAAAACTCATCCATCTACATATTACAAAGTAGGTCGCAACCATAAGATGTCATGATACAAAATATAAAAATGTAGGCTCCAAGATGATCTATTAACTACATTCCTAATTCTATTTATAAGCCTATGCCTTTTATAATAAGTTGACTTCTTGACTAACTTGGACAAAAATTATAACTACTTTCCACCAGACCTAACACACTTGCCGGTAACTTCTTCTTGCGCAATCCGGTTTGACACTTGTCGCTATTTCCTTTATCGCACTTTATCTCCTTGCCAATAGGTCCCCAACACAAACTTGTGGCTTATCCTTGAGCCACGTCATCCAGATATTGTTGGTTTGTTCAGATTGGCCTTCAATTTGTCATGTTCTGTTTGCATTCACTCGACCTCTTCTTTTACCTTTGCACTCAGCATCATGCATTCCTCGACTTCTTGCACTATTGGGTGATCTTTAGATACTTGTGACACTTTTGTCGTTATCATTTTTGCTGAAATACTGCGATGGATCAACCCCTGCTATTAGTAGTTTGGTGATATGGGAAATTAAGTCGACTGTAACAGGATCTTTTCTATCCAACCAAATATATCTACCATGGAATCATGATAATAGTTTCTTCACACATGCATTTAATTCTATCAAACGAAAGAAATGTGGCAATTGGGTAATTGCCAACTGGCCTGACCGTTGCAAACCCAAAACCGATTGTTTCAAAACCCTAGTGACCAGACCTCCTTTGCCTTGTGGTTTCTTCTCATAGGGTTCTGTGGTGCATTCTCGATACACCAGAATGTCATGGTATCTATATGCCAAATTCTACAAATGCGGCACGATATTCATGGTGACATGCACCCCCTTTGGTGTCATGGGTAGCTTAATGTTGTATTGATGATTCTTTGAGAGTCAAACTAGTGGTGCACCTGTCTTTCGTGGCGGTGCATATCCTGGAATGTCGTCAACTATCGACCCTTTTTGTATTGTAGAATCCACTCCTCCTGTCGTTGATGGGACAACCTCTTCCTCTCCCTCTACCTCCCTAGGTGCCCTCCGAGTTGACTTGATCCTTCTCTATGGAGACTTTGGGTGATTTTCAACCTTCTTCTTCTTCATGATTCATGACAATACTTCTTGGAGTTCTAGTATTTCTTCCCCAATCGACAAGCTCTGTAGTGGTGAGCCTTATTTACTTCCGCTTGAAATAACTTGGGCCATCGCTACTGGTCTATATTTTGGTCTCTCTTTACTTCTTTCTTGCACTTTCCTTTTCTCACTCTCTTTCTCTCAATTGTTACAATGGTTCAAAAATTAATCTCCCTATCGATTCTTATAGCTTTGAGAGTAGTTGTGTGAATCATTTTGATCATCATAACTGAATCCCTCAATGATCGACCAAATCCACTATCGATTCTGTAAATCCAACAACCCATTTACTCATTAATGTGGGTCTCTTCCACTTGTGTTGTTGCCTAGTGGGTTTAATTGCTGGATTTATTTACCAATTTGATTGCATTGCCCTTCATCTTATATCGTCGAGCTACCTTCTTGCTATGATTTGCACCTCTTTTCTTCGATGTCGACCCTTTTTGCTGTCCTTAGTTTGTTTTTCATCATTTTTTTTCACTGCACAACTTATTAGCCATAGTGTTGCACCTGGATATCCCGATAGGGTTTTAGTCGGATTCCATTCACTAGCTTCAGTAGCAATGCACCTTAGTCGGTGATGAAATGAATCATGTAAGGTCCTAACCAAGGAATTTGTAGCTTACCTGGGTGCTTTGTGAACTTTCTGTCATATAGGAGTACCATATCTCCACGCTGAAAGTAATTCACTTTCACATGTTGGTCATGCCATGCCTTCTGTCAATCCTTTTCCACTTGCTGGTGAAATGCTTCGATAAACCAATCTTCCTTGAGTTGCACCAATTGTATTAAGCAATCTTCAATCGCTCCTTCATCACTCATGTCGGTTGTTGCTTCTATGCATAGGATGGGAACAATGTACTCCATCGACATTACTTCTTCTTAGCCATAGACAACGTTGAATGGTGTTTTCCCTGTCAATCGCTTGCATTTAGTTCTATAAACCTTTTTCATTACATACCTTTGTTAGTGAATTCTCCAATATATTTTTGAATGCTTCAAATGTTCCATTCTCTTGCGAGTGATAAGGGGTACTCTTCTTATGCTGTATCTAAAATTCCTCCGTCATTGTGTTAATCATCCGATTAAAAAAGTGACTCCCTTGGTCTCTCATTAGTATCTTGGGACAAACAAACTGAGTAATGACATTGTCGAATAAGAACCTTGCTATTGTCACAGTAGTATAATCTATCATTGGTGCTGCTTCCGCCCATTTAGTCAAGTAGTCTATCGCAGTGATACCGTATCATGCACCCGTCCTTTTTCCTGGTGTATTGATGGCTCGCAAAAAATCCATCACCCACTCATCAAATAGTTGTAGCATAACTTGAGGTAATATTAACATTTCATCCCATCGTTATAGCTTTATCATACTTTGACAGATGTCACAACTTTTTGCATAGTCTGCAACATCACTGTGCATTGTCGGCCACCATAAACCAGCTTGGAGTATCTTCCTGGAGGTTTCATGACCTCCATAATGTCCTCTTGCAATTTTGTCATGCGCCTCAACCAATATTCTCTCCTGCTCATGCGATAGAACATATCAACATAGAATTTCATGCAATCCCATTTTGTAGAGATGTTCGATGATTAGCTGGAAATCTATAGCTCCAACAACTGGTTGCTTCTTCTGACTAGTGGTGAAGTCTTTCAACACTTTCCTTATCGAAAAGAATTGGATAATTTGTTCATAGCGGTCATATACCATTCCGATCTTAAATAACTATGCATCAGGTAGCAAATCCTTGATGTTGTTTGGTTCTTCTCCTGTCTTGATCCTCTACAAATGATCGGGTCCTGTGTTTAGTCGTACTGGCTTGACAATGATCTCGAAATCAAATTCTTGGAAGAGTAGAAACCATTGGAAATATTCCCCACCAACATAGCCTTGTTGACCAGGTATTTTAGTGTTGAATGATCGACAAAAATTTTGAAATTTCCTCCCAACACATAATGGAGGAATTTTTGTAGTGCATACAACATCGACAATCCTTCCCACTCTGTTGTTGTGTAGTTCCTTTCCATAGCAGAAAAATTTTGACTTGCGGAAGCGATTAGGTGATAGATCGCTCCCTCTATTGTTTGTGACAAAATTATTCCTAATGTGACCGATGATGCATCGACATGGACATGAAACTCCTTCGTCCAATCTGGAAAGACTAATATCAGTGTTGTAATCAGATTCTCCTTTTTTAGAGTATTGAGACTTCCCTGGAATTCATCGCTCTATTCAAATTTTGCATCCTTCTTCAATATTTTTTCCATTGGTGTTGTGATTGTTGTGTATCCCCTTATGAAATTTCAGTAATACCCCGTATGGACCAACGTCGCCATGAATTGTTTCACTGTCATTTATGGATGTAGATTGTTAATTATTGTGATCTTGGAGGGATCAACCAACATACCTTCCTTGTAGACGATGTGTCCCAAAAAATACCAAATGGGCATAAAATATACACTTCCTCAAATTCAGTGAGATATGATGTTGTTGACATCTTTCCAACATCAGTCGAAGGTTCGCGATGTGGTATTTTAGAAACCCATAGACGGTCCAATCGTCCATGTATACTACCAAGCATTTATGAAGGAAATCACAATGAATACTATCCTTAAGAAGATCGCAAGTGAGTTCTTGAGGCCAAACAACATCATGGTGTACTAGAAACATCCCCAGTCCATCACAAAAGAGGTCTTCTGCTGATCTTCCTTTGTAATTTTTATCTAGTGGTAACCAAAAAAGACATCTATGAATGAGTAGATATCTTTTCCTCTGACTCCCTCGAGTACTTCATTATTGAATGGAATTGGGAAAATATCATGAAGACACACGTCATTTAACTTCCAGAGGTCGAGACAAATCCATATTTCTCCTATCTTCTTGTATTGAACAACCATTGGACTGATCCATTTTGACTCTTCCATAGGTTCAATGATGCCAACATCTAGCATCCTGTTGAGCTCATATTTGAAGCGTTACTTGTATTGTAGGTTCAATCGATAAGGAAATCGCTTTACTGGTTTCACATATGGCTTCAAAAGTATTTTCATTTCTCCCAATTCTCCTAAAATCCCTTTCATTTCAACAAATTTAGTCAGATACAAGTCTTGGAACTCGTGCAACATATCAATGATATTCACCATAGTCACTTCATCCCATTAATCTCCTACATTAGCGAACTTTGGGTCCTTTGTCATCCCAACATTGACCTTCCTTACCTTGAGTGGTTTTTGGACTTTGTCGGGTGTTATTTCTGGTGCTGCAATATACTGACTTCCTTCTGATTCTGTGATATTGATGTTTCTTGGATCATCCACGTCGTGAGGTTCTCCTATCACATTGTAACATTTCGTCATTGACTGTGGTACTGGTGTATCATACGATCCTGCTGGGAATTCTACTGGAAATATTTCCAAGGCTACATTTCAGATGTGCTAAAGTGCCACTATGTATCACCGAATCAACATTCACAAATCTGAAACTATGACTGAAACAGGAAGTCAATTCCTCCCAATTTTTAATCACCTGTTTCAGTTCAACTGATATGTAACATCTTTGTGGCATTTCATCCAACGTATGGACAAAGGTATGTACCCATTCATATTGAGACCTTGACACCCAAGTGGTTTATCATGTGAATAGATGATCATTGGGATTATTCCTTCCATCGTACTTCTCCCCTTGGTAGTGATTTGTTTCCCTAAATCAAACTTTCATCAGTCTGTGACATATCAACAAACCATCGATTGAGATCTTATGTGTTTCCCACTATCTCACTAGAGTATCCTTCAAGTATTCTTCTAGTGCCAACGGTCACTAAATCTATGATATTTGGCCTCAAACTCGTCAATGAACTCAGTTAAGTTAGGTAGCCCTTCATATGTTCGTAGCTCGACAACTTTTATTGCAGCCCAACGCAACGACTGAGTAACTCGCCCACATTTTTGGATTGATACTTCATGTAGCTGGTTTTGCCAATTCTCTAGGGCATCATTAGATACGATGATGTAGAGATAGCACATCGCTATCCCTTCTCCTCGTCCATGCTGGGATGGATGTAATCCTTAGTAATATTATATGCATTATCCCATCCTCCCACAACTTCCTCTTTTGTTGGTTCAATGTATCTTATGCCTTTACTTGGATCCAATGGGGAAATGATATGGATATCACAATTTTCAAAAGGCATTACTCTCTTCTTTAAGTTGATAACTGCCAGATTCTAATTAGCCCATATAATCCCCAACAGTGTGGGATATGATATTCTTTCTTCAACTATCTCAATAACGTAGAAGTCTACATAAGTCTTCAGCCCTTCTACTTCGACAAGTAGGTGTGGTACTCATCCAATTGGAGATACTTTGTCCTGATTTTCCAATCGCAGTTATACAGGGGAGAAACCAACTGCAATTTTACCATTCTTTCCAAAATTTTCTTCATCAAAATGTTTACATATGATCCTAGTTGCAAAATGACAGAATCCACATCATAGTCACCGATATGGATGTTCATTCTCATCTCCCTTCCGGTTTTCTTCTTATGCAAAGAATTCATAGCATGTTGATGTTTCCCTTTCTCATGTATGTACAAAAACCTTACTGTTTGTACTAATGCATTTGGATATTTCACTAGTGACATATAGCTTTTTAGAAAAAATTGCAATGTTCCAACCTTTTGTGATGGCCTTGATACAAGTGTCGAATCAAAAGTAGGTGGCATTTCATAGATAGGTAACTTAACTACTTCTCTATTCATTATGTCTCTTGTGTCGAAGAAAGTTTCTTTCTTGATTTCGACATCGAATTGTACCTTATTTTGAGCTACCAATCGGATTTGTGGGAGTGGTCCGTCATCTCCCATCATTTCTCCTCCTCGGGTTATGACTCCAACATCTATGGGCTGATTTCTGGGTTTTGCAGATAGTTTTCTTACAGTTGGTCCTTGATTCTGATTTTGAGGCTGGTTCACATTCTGGATCATATTTTGGTTCGCATTCTGGTTTAGTTGTGGTTGTGGCAGGTCCTTAGCTTGCCACTTCGCAATCAACTGTGGGAAGTCTTTGATAGTGTGATACATGACAATGAAATATGTACATTGAGGTTGTAGGTTAGCATAGTCCCTCTGATTGTGTCCCAAAACTCCACAATTATAACACATCACTCGTCCTCGACCCCGTCCCATAGTGCCTCCTTGATTTAAGCCTCCATTGCAACCTCCAAGGAATCTTACTCGGAATCCTCCTTGTAGTTGATACTACGATTGATTAAACTACTACTACTGGTTAGGCTGCGGTGGAGCATAGTGGGGTTGAGTATACCATGGCCAAATATAATGTAGCTCCTGTTGATTATACTACATTTTATTGTACTACGATAGCAGTGGAGAAAACTATGGTTGTTGTTGCAAGAAATGTGGTTACTGCAACGGTTGAGACCTTTTCACCAGTCAGTGTTCTTCTCCTTTCATAAAATGCGTATCCATTTTTCTCTCTTGGAGCAATTCATATGCTCTGCAATCCTTCTCTTCATGACCAATTGATCAACGTAAGTTGCACAATAGATTCGTCGACTTTGAAACAACCTTTTGGAGGTATATGCATTCCTTAGATCGATGTCCTCTAGTTTGACAGATCCGACACCATGTCATATGTCCTTCACTCAATGGATTAGGGGATCCATCCTGTAAGTATTTGCGGAAGTCCAAACATTGATCCTTATGATGTCCTTCCATGTGACATTGAGTGCACCACACTTCTTCGCAAACGTCCTTTCGCTTCTTGATATCTTGCAATTGAATAGTAAGATTTACCAATTACAATTGGATATGATTCATTTGAACCACAGGTTCACCAACTGGTGAAGCTTCTATCTTCATTGCAATTTCTAGAACCTCGATTTGTGTCGCAATCTTCTACTACATTAGTGGCATTCAAATGTGTGGTACCAAAGATGCGAAGAACCATTATTTTTATTGAAAATGGCTCATCCAGAAGTTGACCTTAGCCATCATCGTCTTGAATCGCTTATCAAAATCCCATATTGACACGTTCAATATTTTTTTATTTCCTTTAACTAATTAATGTACTACAATTCAGATTTGAGTTTTCTAAAACCTTCAATCAATCCAGTTCTAATCTGCGCTAGTGTCTTCTGTTTATGTCCTATTATCACTTTTACAAACTTCATGTACCAATCCAATGCTCAACCTCAAAAATTTGTCTCTATTTGTCCTTTCTTGATATCTTCATCTTGGAATTGCTTCACAGTCCATACTGCTTCACTGAGAAACCAATACTTATCAGGGTCTTCAGTCCCATTCCCATGGAAAAAGGGTAGTTTTATGTCATCACCTACCATTATGGGTCTTCTTTCGGTATTCAATGATCTGATATCATTACTCATATGGTGGCACACATGGAAGTATTGTGATGATATGGTGTTTCTTCATGAATGTGGAATAGTGCACGGAGGTGTAGGTACTTTGTTGCTTTGGGTTGGTCCTTCCTCGAGATCGGTCATAGCCTGGTTGTATCCTTCATCACTATAGAGTCACTTAGTCCCTTATGGTATGCCCTCATAGTTTCTTGTTTCGGTTGCACCAGGACTCTACTGAGTCCTCCACCTCTTCTCTTGTCAGAACCTCACCTTGTTTCATAGAATACCACACTCTTCCTCGGCTTCCACCATAGTCTCGTCATAAATCCCATATATATACCCCATATCATTTGATTCAACCCTCATCTCTATAGTACCTATAACCTCCACACACCAAGAATTAATGATCGGAGTTCATCTGTAGTATTCCTTTTTCATATATGATCATCTTAATCCACAATTGTAAAGACAATAGTAGCCTCCCTCTTGGTCCCTGGAAGAATTCCATTTCTTCGTTGCTCTAGGATTTGACTGTATCGACAAATAAATTAGTGATATATCCTTCCAAAATGTTGTCAATCCACACTTCGATAGCTCTTGACACCTTGTTGTTTACCCTTTTTAGCTGCTGGATCATTTCAGGGGTGCAGGAAATAGGTTCACCTCCTTGGAAGTTCCTTTTCTGGAAGGTAAGCTGCACCAACCATTCATAAAAAATTATTGGGAACTCAACAAAGAAAAAATTGTGAATATTAGAGTAGATATGTCTTCCCTACCATTATTCCATTGCCAGTCTGGAGCTCTAGTTTTCCTCTGCTGTGAACTCTCTAGGCTTCTGATCAAACTAGTCCTGGATCTTTGGTTTTGTTGGGTGCCAAAACATGTCCTCTTCTTCCTTGCACTATGGTCCTGGAAATAGAACCATTTTTTGACACACTTCAGTCGACAGGGGTTCACTCACTGTCGAAACCCTCCGATGTGATCTCCGTAAACACCAGCCCAGACAGGTTTCACCCTATCCAGCAACACCTGTGAAGTAGTTGCAGTCTCATTGGATATGTTTGAGGGAGGGCTATAGAAACCAGGTTTCCACAGAAAGGAAGAGGACTTGTGCACCTAATCTCACTCTGTCGCAATGCAGTTCATAGATCCATAATATTTTAATATATCATTTATCCAAGCTATTTATCATCATTTTTAGGAAGATCTAGTATCGCAAAAATCATGATTCAAATTATCTTAACAAAGATCTCGACATGTAAGAACCCATTAAACATATAAATACTTTGCATCATCCAGATATGAAGAACATCATAGATTTAGACACAGATATATCACATTATCAAGGTTAAAACAAAGACAACGTTTTCATCAACATTCATCTCATATTATCTTTGAATATCAAAATATATCCCTTAGTCGAAAGCCTCAGACCAAAACTCATCCATCCGTACATTACAAATCAAGTCACAACCATAAGATCTCACGATACAAAATATAAACATGTAGGCTCCAAGATGATCTATTAACTACATTCCTAATTCTATTTATAAACTTGTGCCTTTTACAAAAAGGTCCACATAATTTGACTTCCTAACTAACTTGGACGAAAATTTTAACTACTTTCGACCAGACCGACCACACTTTTTGGTAACTTCCTCTTGCGCAATCCATTTTGACACTTGTCATTATCTCTTCATCATGCTTTGCACACTTGATATCTTTTCCCACATCACTACAATTTTTTTGTTGGTTTGAGGGGGATTCTCCTCTTCTTTAGTTGTTTCATTTTCTCCATCTGCAAGTTCATCTTCTTCCACCATCTCCACTTCACTTTGGGAGAAAACCTCAATATAGTGTGCCTTCCCTTGAACTAACTTATGGCTCAAAACCCAAGGTTCTTGGCAGGAAAAGCAGAGCTTATTTTTCCTTAGTTAATCTCGATAATTGTCAGATTAATATTTATTTCCAAGGGAAGGAAATTTCCTCACCGGAGGTATTTGATTCTGAATTTTAGGAGGCAGGGAGGTCCTGGGTGGATACTTGGTCCTCAGAATCGCATCTTGCAGATCTTTAGTTTTTCTCACCTCTTCTTGCAAAGTTCTAGGTTGGTGAGATTTCAACAGCCCTTTCAAAGGTTCTACTAATCCTTTTTTTTTAAAGGATCAACCTAGCCTTTGAGATATTAGCTGCCATCGCTACCATTCTTTGCAATTCAGATATGTAGGCTTCAGGAGTTCCAACTTGTTTGACATGTGCCAATTCTCAGAAATAGATATCAGGATCTTTCCTGTCAAACATTTATGCCAATATCCGGGTGAATTATTCATAGGTACCACTTGATCATGGCCCAAATTATTCATTCCATGAAACCCCCAGTCATTGGCCTCCCCATAAATATGCAAGGCTTCCATCTTGATGGCATCCCTCTCATCCATAGGATTCAGTTGGAAGTAGGTGTCCAATTTCAGAATCCAATAGTTCACTGTGCAATTGGAAGTTCCATCAAAGTAAGGTCGGGTGATATTTCCAATGGCATGTCTCAGCTCAAAATTCTGATATGGATTCCTTTGAACTCCTATGGGATTCCCTCTATACTCATCACTTGACAAGGTTTGGTAGGCAACATACTTCTCCTCCCATGAAGCAATTGTTTCAGTATGCACTTCATGATATTCTTTTGGATATTCCATAAACATGGGAATAGTGGGTTGGGGCTGCAACTTAGGATCATATTTGAACTCAAGAGGCCTATTATGAGGCCTGGTCTTAGAGAAGATATATCCACCATGATCTTCCTCTCTTCAAGTTGGGAACCAATGTTGCTCCCTTCTCCATCTTTTGAACCTAACTATTTAGATAGGAACTCTCAGGTCGCTTGACTAGAATGAATGATATTGGTTGAAATATATTGCATCCCTTTCAATATTCTTCTCACAAAAAGTATAAACTCGTCGTTCTCATCCATATCCTCATGAAATCTCCCTTCCACGGAGTCAACTTCCTCTTATTTAGAGGTCTTCCTTCTCTAGTCAGAATTGAATTTTGGACTCATTGATGATTATAAAGATAAGGTATGGATGCCCATACTCTGATACCAGTGTAATGTTCCTAAATCATAAATCGGTCTCACTAACTTTGCTGCAATAAATTTTAAAACAAACTTTAAGATGACTAGCTAATAGGTGGGAAAACTAACAAGTTGAGGATAGAATGACTGGGATTTAAAGGTAGGATTAACAAGTAAGGGAAGGATACTATTTTTTTAGGCTCCTAATAGACTAGATGTTGGGACCATTTATGTTTTTAAATCAACTCTGCTGAAGTCTACTTCCAGGATTTTGGGAGTCCCAACTGCTGCAAACAAGAACCCTTACTAGCAGTCTGCAAGCAACTAGTGGATAAGAGAGTATTGGGAAGATTTAATAAATATTTCATGAATTTATATATAATTAATTGAATTTTAATACATATAATAAGCAAGTAAAAGTGATTCTATAGGTTGCAATTGTAAAATTACCTCTTAGGACAGCTGATTAAGTTTGTCTTCAAGATTTATTAAATGATTTAAGTAGGATATGAATTCTATGTTTCAAAATTTAGATAATTATATAAACATGTTAAGGATCCATCATAACAAGAATGGTTTGATTTGGATACCCGTAGGTGGAATTATGCATTTTATGGTAAAACTAGTCATTTCTAGGTGCAAATCTAGACTAGGTTGGATAAAATCAAGTAAATGTTGACACAAACCTGACCACCAAAAACTAGTCAGTAGGGCTTCTGAATCTGTCAACAACCAAAACACCACCAGTGCTAAAACCTCCTTCACCAATAGTTGTGCTCCAATATATTGGAACTCATATAACTGTACACTGCATCATTGTTGCCTTTATCTTTCCTTCACTACCCACTGTTGTAGCTCCTTTAGCTCTACTGCCTTGGGAATCTACATCATGAATGGCATCGATCTCAGCGATGTATTTAGGGTTGTTATCTTCTCCTCTGCTTCTTCCAACTTTGCGGTCATTTTCTACAACTACTCATCCTGCACTACACTGCCCCAAAACTGCGTAGTCACATCCATCACTTTCTTTGCATCCTGCTCTAACTCGTCGAGTTGTCTGGTAAGATCTTCTATCTTTCCCTTCCTTACTGCTATTTGTTCTGGTGCTATGGACAGGTGCACCAGGACCTCCAAAATGTTGTTCGCACTCTGCAGTTGAGCAATAACAACCCCAAGTCACTTTGCTTTGGCCACCGCATCCAACTCCATGTTACTCTCTAAGACATGCTGACAAGAATCCATAATTGTCGCTTCCAACTCGACTCGAATATAAAAAATATGTGCCTTCTCAACAATGAGGCGATATGTTTCCTTCTTCAGCCTTGTGATATTTTCGACATTCTTTACTCGTAACTCCTCTTGTGATTTCTTAAGGATTCAATCTCTTGCACTTTCTCTTCTATCAGCTTCTCCTTTGCTTGTTGTAAGTCAGTGACCTCTTTCTATGCTTTCTCCTCTTTCTCCTGTGACCACAAGTACCGATCGCTGATGTCTTTCTGTCTATCTTCCAAATCCTGGTTGGAAACTCATTGCAAGTGTACTAACGTCTGTGTGGACAACACATTGATATGCATTGAAATATCCTTCAATTGGTGCAGGGAGGTATTCAAATCCTCTCATCTAGCATCAATCAGTGTTGATTGATGCTAGTTCCTACATTGTCGCCATTCCTTTGGTGCCCTCTTCAAAACAACATTGTACAAAGAATCTAGTTTTGTGCTTACCTTGGAAAATTCATATTGTGTCGATTTATTTATTTCCTTTGCTGTTGCATCGATTGCATTGTTAATGACCTTGACGAGTTGGTTCAACTGTGCCTCCATTGTTGACATGGTGCTACTACTCGCAAACTATTCCATGCACCTCTTTGTTCTTAGTTCAGTGAATATGAATTGTGCTTTTGGGTCAGTAGGTGTCTCTGTCAATGATTCTTCATCAGATTCTCGGTGACTCTGTTGGTCATCTTTGCACATGGGATCATTAGGTGCATTCGTCGGGGGTCCCTTCGAAACTTTGTCTAAGTTGACTAGTTCTCGCCATTCCTTAGGACAATCATTAATCATTTACTCCAACTCGGTATCATACACCTTGTACTGCATCGAAAACTATTTCTTGTCTGGGTCACGTCACGCTTGGATGTGAATAACATGTGGTCCAATTCCAAACCGCACAATCCTCTGATATTTTTTCATGGCTTCATCGGATAACCTTAGAACTTTTACTGATGCCTCATGTAGGCCTTCCCAATAGATCCAAAATGGGACCGCATAGTTTTTCAACCTCTTTGCTTCTTTCACCCACCATAGATTTTGATATCTCGCACCCTTGGATACCTCTATTGCTTTGACATCCATTCCTTGGTAGTAATCTGGCTCCGTCCAAGCCACTAGTGAGATCAGGATCAACAACCAAATGTATGTGAATGGTATTTCACCCGCCTACACCATAACTGCATCCTCCACCAATTGGTTTATAAGGAAGAGTGACCATTTCATTTGTACGCCTTGCACACACAACTCATCACATGCGACCACCCCCAAATTGCATTGGATGGGGCAGTTCTTCCTTACCACCTTACTAGAAAAAATTCTTGCGCAATGCGCATCGCACGATCATTGATATTGTCAATGCAATACACCCTCCTGTTGTGCTCCAAAGCATAACGCTTCTTCAATGTCTCCCCCAGCTTCTTATAATTGTCTTTTCCTCAAAAATACTGCAAGGGTTCTGGCCCATCCTTGGGAAGCCTCGTTATTTATGAAATCAACCCCACCATGACTTCAACTAGTGTATCCACCCACATAAATCCTCCATGGAAGAATTCTAAAATATTCTTCATGCACGCATTTACTTCAGTTGGCCACCCAAAGTGCAGCATGTTGATGAACCCAAACAACTCGGATATATCTAGCCTGCGTGCCTAGTCCTTCGGGATGCGCTCTATCTGTCCACCTCTGACTTCTACTATTGACACATATGGTTCACGCACAACATCCTCTAGTGTGGGAAAGTCGTGGTCTTCGTATTTCATCTACATCAATGTAGGAACAATGTCAGAAGTGCATACCATCCCTTGTGGTACTGCCTACATCCTTATATGATACTTCTGATTTTTAGTGGGCTTCTTGGCCTTCGCACCAGGACGAATAGGAGGTGTATATCTAGGGATTTCCTTGATAGAAACCCTTGCTCGAGCTGTGGACTCCACAACTCCCAAAATCAATGGCCCTGTCTATGTAGTTTCTTCATCTTGCGCCCTTGTAGACGTTCTGGTCTGTCTTTTTTGTGGCGCCAAAGAGCTAGGATTCTGCCCCTTTCTCTTCGTCTTCGGCAATGACGATGATTTGACTGGAACATTGTCTACTTCTTCCATGATTGTTACTAGTCTAATCGGTGCATCTCATTCACTTGAAATATCTACTATGTTTCAGTTACTTCACATGCCACACCAATTCCCTGCAAGACATCACAGTCATGCACCCTCTCTAGACTTAGCAACTTACTCAATCCCCTTCAAATGCACTTGGAAACTCGCTCTACAACTATGCAACTCTGTACCTCAACTCAACTCTACACAATGGTGTCTTCTGACCGTGTCGAGCTCCCTCTTATAGTGCCAAATCAAATCATACTCATCATTACTAAATCAGCGCGATCATCATGACCAAATCATGTATTAACTACCTGAATCCTCCGTTGATCCTTCCAACCAAACAATCAAATCCGCCATCATTACGCGTCACTTCCATAAGCGTCACCGGTTAACTGCTTTTAACTATCTTCATTTATTACTGGTTTGACTCTGTGCAGCCTTGTGGTTGTTGTAGCATGGCCTCATAATGGCACTACTCATTCCTACTTGTGTGCATCCACCTCCTCTTGGTATGCCCTCCTTCAACCCATCATCCTATCTACTTTTTTTGTCATTGCGTAGTTCCTCAATCATCGCATTGTTCTGGGCCCATCCTATAAGGCTTCATCTTGCTACCATTTACTAGATTTTGCAGCATCACTCCATCTAACTGCTACAGTTGAATTGCACCTCATGAAGTAATTGAATTAACAAGATATAAACCTAACCAGTGCATCTGTAACTTACATGGATGCTTCATGAACTTGTTGTCGTATAACAATACCAACTCTCCTTGCTGAAACTATTTATTCTTTATGTGGGGATCATGCCAAGCCTTTTGTCGATCCTTCTTGACATGATGGTGGAACCCTGCAATAAAGCGGTCCTCCTCGAGCTGCACCAACTGCTCCATACGCTCTTCTAGTGCGGTTTCATCGTTCATACCCATCGCTACTGCAATGTGCATACTCAGAACAATGTACTCCATAGGCATGATTGCCTCTTTCCCATATACCAATTTTAATGGTGTTTTCCCTATCAATCTCTTGCAAGTGGTGTGATATGCCCATAAAACTGCTGGAGTATTCAAGTCCCAGCCATCATGATTTTCATTACATAACTTTGTAAGCACATGCTCCAATATTTGTTGAATGCATCCACTGTCCCATTCACTTGTGAATGATATGGGGTGCTTTTTTGATGCTATATATGTAGTTCCTCTGTTAACGTGCTTACCATGTGATTAATGAAGTGACTCCCTTGATCGCTCATCAATATCCTTGCATGTGCAAAGTGCATCACAATTTTGTCAAATAAAAACCTCGATTATATCACAGCAGTACAATCCACGACTGGTGTGGCCTTCTCCCATCATGTTAAATAGTTTGTCGCTGTAATAATGTACCGTGCACTAGTTCTCTTCCCAGGTGGGTTGATTGGTCACATAAAATCATGGCCCATTTATCAAATAGTTGTAATGTCACCTAAGGTACTAGCAGCATTTCATCTGTCCTTGATGGTTTTCCATTGATAGATGTCACAAATCCTCGCATAGTCTTTCTCATTATTATGCAGAGTGGGCCACCAAATCCCTATGCGAAGCACCTTTCTCGCAATAGCTTGTCCTCCATAATGTCCACCAGCGACTCCCGCATGGGATTCTACCAAAATATGTCTTTTTTCATGCAGTAGGACACATTGCAACAAAATCTCATCTGGTCCTAGTTTATATAGTTGTCCAACAATCAACTGGAAATTCGAGGCCTTCACCACCAACTACTTCTTTTGGCTTGTTGTGAAATCCTCTCGTGCGATTTTTGTCACTAGAAACTGAATTATTTGATCATAATAATAATCTCCCATGTCAAATATGAACAATTATGCATCTAGAAATCCATCTTCAATATTTTTTGGCTCTTCGCCTATCTCAATTCGGGATAAATGATTAGGGACCGCATTTAAGAGACCTGACTTCACAATTATCTCAAAATCAAATTCTTGAAAGAGAAGTAGCTAGTGGCATATCTTCCCCCCCAGCACAGGATTATTGACTAGGTACTTCAAAGAAGAATGGTCTGTAAACATCTTAAAATGACCACCCAATAGGTAATGCCTAAACTTTTGTAGCACATATACCATCACCAAACCTTCTCTCTCTATGGTTGTATAGTTCTTCTCTGTAGATGACAGCTTTTGACTAGTGAAAGCAATCAGGTGATTTAGTTCTCCTTATCCTGGTTACACAAGCACCACTCCTAGCACAATAGATGATGCATCCACGTGAACATGGAATTCCTTGTAACAATCCGTAAAATCTAGTATCGGTGCAGAAGCCATATTGGTTTTCAGTGTGTCGAAAATCCCTTGATACTCTTGACTCCATACAAATGCTACATCTTTCTTCAAGACATTTTCCATCTGTGCTGTGATTGTAGTGTATCCACATATGAACTTGTGATAATACCCTGTGTTCCCCAACGTCACTTTGAGCATATTCACATTTGTAGGCGGTGGAAAGCTCAAGATCAATGCAATCTTCACAGGGTCAACCAACAGTCCTTAATGTTTGCAAATGATGTGACCCAACATCATCCTAAAAGGTGCACATAAAACACACTTCTTGGAATTCAGTGCAATCTGATACTGTCAACATCTCTCCAGCATTAGCCAGAGGTTTTCCAGATGGTCTCTTATGAACCCATAAACTGTCCAGTCATCCATATAAACTTACAAAAAATTCTGAATAAAATATTTGAATGTAGTGACAACAAACCTAGAAAATATCATAGGTGCATTCTTCAATCCAAAAGGAATCATAGTGTACTCAAAACATCCCCATTCAGTAACAAATGTTGCTTTGTGTCGATCCTCTTTTGCGATCCTTATCTAGTGATAGCTAGAAAATCCTTCTATGAATGAATACATCTCATGACCTCCTACTCCTTTTAGAACTTCATCAGTGAATGGTGTCGAAAATAGATCATGCATACACTCATCATTCAATTTTTTTTCTCAGGTCAACGTAGATCCGAACCTCACCCATTTTCTTGTCTTGGACGACCATTGGACTGACCCATTCCAATTATTCAACTAGCTCAATTATTCCAGCATCTAGTATTCGATCAAGATCAGCTTTTACCCTTTCCTTGTATCACGGGTTCAAATGATACAGGGGTTGCCTTACTGGTTTCCCATCGGGTTTCAACGGGATCTTCATCTCTTCTAAATATCCCAATATCCCCTTCATCTAAGAAAAATTCGTAGGAAATCGATATTGGAATTCATGCAATAATTCTGTAATATTTTACATCGTTTCTTTGTCCCAGTAATCTCTAACACTTACAAAATTTGGGTTATCTTCTGTCCCAATGTTGAACTTCCTTATCTTCAGCGGCTGATTCATGGGATTTGTCAACACGTTCGGTGCTCTGACATCTTGACGTCTTTCCATTTACGAAAGGTTGATATTCTGCAGATCATCATCATTTGGCTTGCTAGACCAATTATAACATTCCATCATCGATTACATGTGGCAATGCACATGTGTATCCACTACATATGTGATCGACACTACCTTCAGGACAACATCATGGATAAGCTGTAGCACATTATGAACATCCGGATTGGCATCCACGAAACTGAAGGTGTGATTAAAGCAAACTGTCAGTGCCTCCCAAGTGGTGATCTCTCTATGCAACTTAGCTGATACATACCAAGATCACAGTATTTCATCTAATGTGTGGACAAAGGCATGGACCCACTCATCCTTTGGTCGCGGTTCCCACAAGGTCCGACACTCAATCAAATGATCACCATGACTATTGCGTTCGTTGCACCTCCCAACATGATAAACACGGGCATCTCCAAAGAGAATCATCATCAATATTTGACACTACGACCATCGAGTGATCAACTTCTTATGGGTCGCCTACCAGCATGCTGGGGTAGCCTTCAACTCTTCCTTCAACTCCAGCAACCGCTGTGGTTCTGACACCTTATCTTCAAAATTAATAAGAAACTCAGATAGTTCAAGTAGTCCTTCATACATTTGCAATTCAATGGTCTTGGTCGTGACAAAACATAGTGACCACGTAATCAAGCCACACTTTCATAGAGACACGTCATGCAAGAGGTCTTACCAGTTCTCTGAAGCACCATCAGAGTCAGAGGATGTAGAGTTAGCGTTGTGCCAGCCAAGTTCCCCATCAGCAGTTGGATGAACATAATCTTCTGAAATGTTATCAGCATGATCCCATCCCCTAAAAAATTCATCTTTCATCAGCTCAATATATCTTCACCCTTCATTTGGATTCATTGGAGAAATGACTATGATGTCTTGATTCTCAAATGTCATCATGCGCTTCTTAAAATTGATCACTGCCATACTGTCATTGACCCATCCGATCCCAAGCAGCATGGGATAGGAGCCTCCACCATCAACAACATCAATTACATAAAAATCGACATAGGTCTTCATACCTTCAACTTATACAACAAGGTGCAGAACTCGCCTGATTTGCATTATTCTGGCCTTGTAGACAGTTGTAGTTGTACAGGGGACCAACTCAGTGTTGGAGTCCCCATATTTTTCCATGTCTATCTTATCAAAATATTAACATCTGATCCAAGATCCAAGATGATTGAATCTACCTCATAGTCTCAGATTTGAATTTTCATTCACATTTCCTTCCCCATGTTTTTCTCAAGCAAAGAATTCACCGCGGAATCTTTTTGTCCCTTAGCCGGTCGATGTAATAAATTCTCAATATCGGCAAGAGCATCGAGATCTCTCACCAATGACAAGCAACTCTCAAAAAAATGATCCAAGGTACCATGTCATCGTGATGGTCCTACCTCCAAAGTGGAATAAAAAACAGTAGGCATTTCATAAACAAGTAACTTACTAGAGTTTCTACACATCTCATCCTGTGCCTCAAAGAATGTGTCCTTCTTTGCGTTGACATCAAATTGGAATTTCTTCTTTCTAGCTAATCGGACTTATGGAATCATACTATCTTCTCCAGTTGTTGCAACTCCATGAGCAACGACAACGATGTCAACATCCTGTGTTCTGGGCTCCATCTAGATCCTCGCAACCGTCGATCCTTGATTCTGATTCAATGGTGCATTCATAGGTTGATTCCCATTTTGAGTTGTATTCTGGTTCTAAATTTGAATTTGGTTTTGAACTGGAATTTGGTTCTAATTCTTACTCTGTAACTTGTTTTGTACTTGATTATGGGTTTTCAACTAATGTTGATTTTGCAATTGATTCTAGTTCTGTAACTGTGGAACATTTTTGGCCTGCCCTCTTGCGATTAGTTGTGGACAGTTCTTAACGATGTGATCAATTCCCAGTACAATATGTGCATGTGCACTGTAATTATGGGAAATATATCTGATAATGCCTGAGTATACCACATTTGTAGCATTGGACATGTCTGCAACCTTGTACACCTCCTCAACCAAAGCCTCCTCCTCGTCCTCAGAATCCTCTGCATTGCTAGTACTACGACTGAGAAAATTTTTGCTACAGGGAATTTGGCTGCTGTGGCACCATCTGCATCTGATTACACTGCGGTTGTGGAAAAAACTATTGTTGCGGCTATTGCGGTATAAAATGCATCTGCGGTGGTGGTTGCACCACCTACTGCTATGACGGCTGTACCTCCCGATGATCCTATCCCTTCACATAATACGAGTCATATTTTCTCTCCTGGAGTAGGTCATATGTGAGAAAATATCTATCTTCATGCATGACAGATTGACAAAATGGGAAATATAGGTGCACTAGCTTTGTCACCCTATTCTTCATGTATCTAGATTCCTCATGTCGATGCCCATATACTTGACAAATGTGGCACCACGGTACACTGCCACAACTTAAAGGGATCGACACCCCTGACAATAGATAGTTTCATAAATATAGGACAGTATCCTTGGTGTGTCCATCTGTATGACATCAACTGCACTAAAGATCCTCACATTGTTCCTTTCCCTTCTTAATGTCTTGTAACTGAAGTGTCAAGTTTTCCAACTGTGTCTGAATTTGGTTCATACCAACTGCATTTTCTCCAACGGGTGAAGCTTCTAGCTTCATGGTGATCTCTAGAGCCTCGCTCTGTGTCGCGATCTTCTGCTGCATAAGCAGTGGTCTGATATGGGTTAGAAATGATACAATGAACCATTCCTTATGTTGAATGTCTCTCATCTAAACAATGACTCTTTCCATGAGTGTCTTGAATCTTTAATCAAAATACCAAATAGTCTCATTGGGATACTGCTTAATTTTATTCAGTTTTGTAATGTACTGCACTTCATACTTCAGTTTTCTGAATTATTCAATAAGTCCTTTATTGAATTCTACCAATGTCTTCACTTGAGTCCCCTTAGGAACTTGTACAGATTTCATATACCAATCCAGTGCAAAACCACGCAGGGTTGTCACCAATTGGAACTTCTTAACATCATCATCTACAACTTGTCTTATAGTCCATACTTCTTCACATAGGAACCAATATTGTTCTGGATCCTCAGTCTCGTTCCCATTGAACAAAGGTAGCTTTGCCTTGTCAACTACCTTTCTTGGCCTTCTTCCTACGTATGCTGATCTACTACTACTATTAGAGTGTTGTTGGCATGTCGAAAAAGTCTGTGTTGTATTGGCGTTTCTTCCTAATTGTGACGTAGTGCGAGTAGGCATGGGTACGTTGTTGCTGGGGGTTGATCCTACCTCTACCCTGTGTGTAGTATGGGTTCGGTTGTCCTCATCGTCACTATAGGGTCGCTTCATCCTGTGTGGTCTTCCTTTGTAGTCTTGTGTTTCTAACGCATCAGGACCTTCTCCTGTCCTCTGCCTCTTCTCATGTTGAAACCTTGCTCCTCCTCTCATAAGACCAGTTTATTCCTCAGCTTCCCTCTCATTCTTGTCGTAACTTGCACCCATCTACCCCATACCATTCCATTCATCTCCCCCATTTATTCATGGTTTACACAACCCCCACACACCAGAGTTCTAATACTCGAGGTGCATCTTTAGTATGTTTTTTTCATAGATAATCATCTTGATTGACAATTGCAACGATAGTGAGAACCTACCTCTTGGTCCATTGAAAAATTCGCTTTCTTCTTCATTGTAGGACTTAGTAGTATCAACCGCAAAATTGTTGATATAGACTTCTAAGATGTTGTCCAACCTGAATTCAATAGCTCACGATGCTTTGTTATCAGTTTCCTACAACTTCTAGATCAGTTCCCAGGTCTAGGACGTTGGCTCACCCCCTTGTAAATTGTTTTTGCGATAGGTAAACCACGCCAACAACTCGTATAGGATGATCAGGAATTTAGAGAAAAAATACTCGTGTGGAACGTCGTGTATGTATATTTCCAACCACTTATCCATCGTCAGTTGAGGGTTCTGATTTTCTGTCTCAACAAATTCTCGTAGCTTCTTATCGAACTAATCTTGAATTTCTGGTCTCGTCGGATGCCACATGTCCTCTCGTTAGTCGCAACAAGGTATCGAAAATAGAACCATTTATTGACACAAACACAACCAACAAAAACCAATTGACAGTGTTTCCAACTTTGTTGACATCCAAACCACTACGATCTCCCTGAGCACCGGCCCATATAGGTTTTTCCTTGTTCAGCAACACCTACAAAGTGGATGAGATCTCACCTGAGATGTTCAAGGGAGAGCTGATGGAACCAAGTTTATGCAGAATAGGAGAGGACAATGTGACATCAACTTAACAACTTAGCGCAACATTAATAGATCTGGCCATTTACTTAAACATTAACTGAATCATTCATCATTGTTCTTCATCAGATCACATCATTCAACCATAATTGCAGTAAACATATTGATGCGCAAACATATCTAACATAATAACATCATGTGGAAGAGGAAAACATTACATCATAGATTCATGTCGCACATTCACATAACATTCATCATAGAGTCACAGAAAATAATGAAACAGTAAAATAGAAAGACGTAGTGATTCAAATCAACCTCCACCTTTTCATATTACTTCTCAAAAATCATAGTTCACATATCAATAGATCTTAGTTAGATAATCAAAGATATTCTTCACCAAGATTAGATTCTTCACCCCTAAAAAAGATATCTAATACTTGTGATTCAACATCTATTTATAGGCTTGTTCCTTTACATTCAAGGTCCACTTAGACAACTTCTAACCAATTCTTAATCGATTCTACAAAAATATGACCATTATCCACAAAATATGGTCCAAAACTAAAAAAGGTGACACAAAATTACATAAAATATTCAATTTTCGTCTTGTGCACCATCTTCCACTTGCACAGTGTCTTTGAGCTTGCACAACATCTGCAATGCTGCGCAACTAATGTATCCAAAACCCCTTTCCAACAGTAAATCTCAGTCATAGATATTCATATTGATATAAAACTTACATAGAATGTTTATAACCTCAATTTACATCCATGTATGTCAAAGTAAATCTCATAAATAATATATATAGCATCATTTAACAAAAAGAATCAATACATGACATTTAGATTTATAATCAAAGGGAGACTTGAATATTTGAACCGTTATATGTATGCAAGTACCGGAAACTTTAGAATCTGATGGATACACCTAAAATAGTATCATCAATGGCTGAAGTTTTCTATTAAATCTCAAACTGAATCATAGATGGTGGCTCCTTGGTCCTTATTAATTGCAATGAAGAATGGGAGATATAAGAGTAGGGAACGGTAAATTGGGGTGCATCACCCAAGGGAACAGAGGCTCATCACTCATTTTGTAAGCTTAGATTCAAAATAAATAAACACATAATCAATCCAAACTAAATAATGGAGTTGGAAGCACCCTTAAGTAAACCTTGAGTGACTTGTTGAGTAAGTCCTTCACCTCTTGAGCAAGTTTCCACTTACTAAACCATAACCCTAATCCATTGATGCAACCTCCTTGAGGAAAATAGAAATTAAGAGTCATATATGATGTTTCCTTATTTGTTCCCTTCAATCTAAAGTGGAAACTGCGCCCCCCTTTGAGAGGAAGAACTTGTCTTATTGGAATTGGAGATGTTTCCTTGCAAGTATCTTCTCATCAAAATAGAAACCACGCCCTCCATTGGCCAAAGTTTCCTTATTTTTCACTGACTTCTCTTCCTGCACTTTTTGCTTTTGAAACCACTGGCTTTTCTTTGATTTTTCTAGCTTCTGTCTTTTTTAACTATTTTCTTTTTCCAGTTTTCTTGACAATTTCTATTTGTCATCTAAGGAAATTTGAATTTCCTAATGCACCCTCCTGACATTAAAACTCATTTCCACATGTATTATTTTCATATTAATTAAATAATGACATAAAAACAATCCAAAATTGGAAACAAAATTAGTACATGCCTCCTAAGTAGGAAATACACAAAGTTCCCTAGGTAAATTAATTAATGCAACTTTTGAGTCCCTAGGTGTTTGGTAAGGACAACACTTTTGATGTTCATAAAGGAGGGGACATGACACCATAGCCTCTACCCACCTCAGAATCCATTGATCTTGAGGCTCCAACTTGTTAAGTCACACCTAAGGGTGTAATAGAGGTATCCTCTCTCGGAAGAAAGACACTACCACAACCTCGTATCCAAATTGCTTTATCTCTCCTCGATGGAACTTCGTAACTTGGTATTTGAGGCTAGCTAATAGCCCCTCACTCCAGTTGAATATAGTTGGATCCATGCACTCCAATGCATATAACATGTGATCTCAGGTAGTCTTATGGGAAGCTCTACTGCTTGCTACCTTCTAAATAGTGAAGGAAACTATCCGCAACGATCGATCCATAATGAGTTTGATCGAAATCTTCCCCCTTTGGACCTCATTTTGATCATGCACTACTCATCGATGAGATCATCAATGGTCATATATCCCCCTCTAGGACCAAAGAGTGACATCATACTTCCTCTCCCAAATAACAAGTATAATTTTAAGAACACCCCCAAAATTTATATGTATAATAAATGGGTGAGTCACCCTAATATATGGGAAAAATTGAAGGTTATTTTATCAATAATATAATATGTATATATAATATTTTTGGCTAATCCTTCATTCTATTATAGAAACTTGTAAAATTTTATCGAAACTTTAACTAAATGATAAGCTATTGTAGAATCTTGGAAAACATGTCACCGAATTATAAAATATTGTAAAAACTTGGTGAATCTTTTATTAAATTATAAAAGCTTGTAACATCTTGGTGAATATTTTGCTAGGAAGACTCAATTTTTTATTATGTAGATTACTAAGGTATTGCAATAGAAGAGCATATACCAAAGCTCTACCCCCTCGACTCCTAGACCCTCAAATGAACAAATGCATGAAGGATGAGAGGAGGTATTTATTTATACATTTCACAAGCAATATTGGTTCACTCATAACTACACTAACTAGATTCAGGGAAAGTGGGGACTCCAATTTTATCTTTCCCCTTAAAGCCCCAACGGACATGTGGGGACCCAAATCTTGGCATACCAGCAAACTGTTAGAGTTGAACACTTCACATTGTGGAGTGATTATGGAACCCACAAACTATAATTACAACGTGGAGTATTATCGAGAACCACAACCTTAATATAGTGTATGAATTCCCAATTAGCTTATTTTCCAAATCTCTCGTTTTTAAGCTACCCTCTAAGAAAAAAATAACCTACTTATCAGTTTATAGATACAAATGCCACTTTTTCCTTTCTTCTGTTGACAATCAAAATATGAATTATGTCATTTGATTTAGAAAATTTAGAGTTGGTTAGAAACTTCCAATGGTTATTAGGAATAAGAACATACACTCACAAGAATATAAAGCACATTAATGCATAGTCATGCATATCATTTGAACTACTCTATTAAAGACTACTTTTTATCAGAGAAACTAAGGAGGTGTTTGTATCCATGTCCTTGAAAATTTTCATAGTATGCAAAATGTGGTAAAATTGTCTTAGCACCCTCATTGAATGAAAAAGACTAGATATCAAATAGCATAATATCTACATATTAGGTCAAACATGCCCTGTACATATTATATACAATCATGATGGAAATGAGGTATAGTGTTCCAACTAAATCATATAATTATCATACATAACTAGATTGATTTCTGGATGATGATAGAAATTACACATCAAAACAAATCAACAATTTTTTTTTTACTTATGAATGACCCTTACAAAAAACTTATATCATAAAACAAGTACCAAACCAAACAAATTCAAGTCACAAATAAAATTGACGAACTTGCCAATATGAATAAAAAAATATACTAGTCATGAACTTCTCAATACAAATAAAAGAATCTACTAGTGCGGTTTGGACAACTTTACAACAATAGAACCAAAATAATGAACATTCCACTATAGCCCCGCCATTATAATTAGCATGCATTCATTTATATTACAAACATCCCAATCATAAAAAATAAGAGATATAAAATGTGAACATATACATTCTCATTAACATCTTAGATCCAATAATTATTGCAAATAAAGATACTAAGAAAAACAAATTTTAAACAATTGGGTCAAATTCAATTTGAATATATAAAAAGCATGTGGATTCTCTTCATCAAGAGCAGCATCAACTAAAAACATATAAATGTTAGTTGATAGTTTAAACATGACAAGGAATAAAATAAATCATATCTTTTGAGCTCTATAACACTTTCATGGAACCAATACTCCTAATATAGAATAAATCCCTAATAACACCAAATGAGCCATAAAAATCGAGAGTTCCCTAGAATTCAACATGCCTAAAAATGAATCCACAATAGAAGGAATGATAAAAGGTAAATTTACAATATAATAATCTATTGTAATAGTGGACAAAAAACATAAAAATCATGATAAAAATCATATCATGTTAATTATTGGATAAAAAGTGTGATGCAAGTTTGTATTCTATGATAAATTGCATGTGTGGTATGCCCCTTCAATACCTGATATTTCGACAAATGATATGTTATTCAAATTAAAGATTAAAATGTCTAGAAGACTAAGAATGAAAAGTGGAATCAAATTAACCAGAACCTTCACCCTGTAAGCACAATCTGATGTGGGTGAACCTTGACTCATTGTAGCCTTTATATAGTACAAAATACCACCTGATTTTCCCTCCAATACTAGAAATAAAGTTCTCAAAGAAGGTAGCATATGAAATCGACTAAAACTACAGTTGAATGCAACATTATACCTAAATTACAAGGAAAATTGAGGGAAAAATAACCCTTGGGAGCCTCCATTACTCAAAATTGGAGGCAAATGAGTGATTTCACTAGATTTTCTCTAGAAATTAGGGGAAAAAGATAGATTGGAGGGAGATTTTGCTAGGGAGAAAATAGTTTTTTTCATTATCCTCATTAATATACAAGAGGCTATTCGTTTTGGATTTTGTTTTTTAATAAATATTGGGCGAATTTTTTTAGTTGAAAAACCCCTTTCCATATAAGAAAATAGCCCACTAAATTTTTTAACCCCCTTAATATATCCCATGGGCTATATATAGCCCCTAAAATTATCCATGCTGGATAGTCCAGTCAAGAAATAGATGTCCTCAACATCAATCATCAGAAGGTGGGTTCCCACTTGGAAACGTTGTTGCTTAGGGTCCCACATCTGTATCTAGTTATCTAAGAGACGAACATGGTACTTCATGCCTGGAGTCTTGAAGTACTTGAGGATTCCACACTCCCTCAATTTCCTCACCGTCATTGGATCATTTTCCTCTTTGGAATCATCCAATTCGTTCCCACACTCCTTCCAAATGACCATGTTTTGTATCAAATACCTGTGGAACATCCACATAACATCTATTAGATACATGCCATGTGAGAAATAACTAGAAATTCATGCTTAACAATTTTTTTTGGAAGTTCACGACGGTCGACACTCTTTCCTCAAAGGAACATAGAGACAAGGCCTCTTCTGCTTCGGGATAGAGAGACTGATGCAGGGGCATAGACTGCTTGAGTAAATTTGTCTATGAATTTTCTAGGTCAAGAAAACTTAAGGATACCTAGGGTCTCACATGCTTCCAATTTGCTTTATATTATTGAATAAAGAGGATAAGGATGCTAGATCCTTTTCCCTATGTAATCGATAGGGTTAGTTGAGCATTTACAGAATTGTAGAATTAGTTAGTGATTTTTCAAGTGAGTCATAGGGTTTAGTTGAGTTCAATAAGGAACATAATTCATTCTTTGTAGGATCTCAGTAACAAAACTGAATTGGTATTTACGTAGTTCATGTTATCTAGTTAAGGCAACTTAGGTTATCTCAAGAGTTTTTTGGTAGCTCAAGAGATATGGGATTTAGCTCATGGGAGCTTAGTTATCTCAAAGAAGGTTTGATAAAAAAAGGAATGAGATCAAAGTTCAGACTCTTGGAGCTTACACAGAGAGAGAGGTCTCTGTTTGTAATGATCGACCTATTGTTTTCAAATTCAGATTAAAGTTTACTGTGAGATAAGCTATATGCTTGGGTTTTCTTTTGACTTTATTGAGTTATAATTTGCACAAAGATATGAGATATGTATTTATCCATTTGCATACGGTTATTAGTTATGAGTTCATTGTGTATGCATTTATATCACGATGAAAAGTAGTTAATCAAATTCTTTGATTGAAATAGAAGAAAAAATCTTGTTTAAATCATATTACATAGTATTTCCAAATCAAATTGCTGATTTATTAAAGGGGGTTCATCGATATATTGCAATATTTGTAGATAGAAATCAATATTTGTTGCATAGAAGTTTTCCCACAGTCAATCGATGGCTCTTGAGTGCCATCAAGGAATATCGACGGTAGCTATGTGATATAGGGACAGATCTATGGTTCCTGAGTGTTTGGTGGTCGATCACTAGTGGAAAATGTTCAATATACCCACTTTATAGATCGATGACGGATATCTATTGTTCAATTGATCGACAGTTGAACGAGGGCATAACAATCAAAGAGGCACAGAAGTTAACTACCTCTTGGCATAGTGATAAAGATCCAGTGATTGAGGTATTGGTCTGCTATGGAAAAATATGTTAATAAGGACTAAAATCCAAAGGTTTGAAGTTCTGTTTGTATGATAAGGAATGAAGGACTAAGATAAGCACCTTTTCTATTTGGTTGCAATGAAGGAAAAACAATAAACAGGTATGTGATGTGAACAATCATATTCCAGTGCTAAGGCATAATGTTGTGGACAATATAATTAGTTGAAAAGTGCTAATGAGTTGACCTTATTACTAGAGTTTATAGGTGCTAATGAATTGTATTAAACACTATAGTACTAATGTTTTGAGGGATAATAATATAAGTCTGAGTCATGTCGAAATACAGTTAAGTACTCTTGTGTCAAAGCATTCCAATTAAGTGCTAATGGATATTGTCACAATTGGAAAAGGAGCTAACTTAGTTATGGCTAACTATTTTATCTCTGTGTCATTATTTGTTTTACTACAGCAGAGTCGAGAGGCATGTTGTTGATGTATTCGGTACTAAATGGAAGGGTATTCAATTAAAAAGGTAATATGTTGATTGTATACCTTTGTAAATATCCTCTTGGGTTGGCCTTAAAGAAGATTAGGCCATCATTTTTGGTATCAGAGTGGGTTGTAAAAATATTTCTTTCTGAATATTATGGATTTTTAGTCATTGGGATTGGAATTTTGTTTTCTTAAATGAAAATAAAGATTTAGCTTATTCCTGTACTTAATAGATTCAGAAAAAAAATGTTATTGACAGTAATATTGTGTCCAGAAGTGATTTGTTGTGCCAAGAGATGGAGGTTAGAGTTGGCAAAGGTAGGGGCAAGTGAGGAAGACCTATTGCCAATGCAGATTAGAGAGAGGAGGTAAGAACTCTGAGAGCAAGGCTGGAATCCTTAGAAACTAGCAGACATAATGAGAAAAATGGATACACAAGTGATGAAGAGGTACTTGAAGAGGAGGATACAACTACAGAAACTCCTGAGGTAAGAATGTTAAGGTCCATCTTTGGTGTAGGTTCTAGCTCAAGAGAAAATGTGCCATTCTATAGTGGAAACTTGAATCCAGAAGAATTGATTGAATCGATCAATGCTATGAACAAGAACTTTGATTTTGATGAAGTGAAGGAGGACAAGAAAGTCATATTTGTTGTCACAAGTCTAAGAGGGAATGCATCCTTGTAGTGGGATGGTGTGCAAGAGGAGAGAATATTGAAGAAAAAAGGAAGGATAAATCGCTGGAACAGAATGACAGCTAAGTTGAGAGGTAAATTTCATCCTCAAGATTGTAAGTTGGTTTTGTTTAGGAAAATGAAAAATATTAAATAGAAAACAATGACAGCTAGGGAGTTTACTGAGGAATTTTATAAGGTGAATATTAGATCAGGTCATATAGAGGATACACCTGATTGAAGTTTTCAGGTATGTAAATAGTCAGGTTTGATATAAAAGATGAACAAAGTTTGTTGTCACTAAGATCTATTGAAGAAGCATATCAAGTTTCTTTGAAGGCTGGGGAGAAGATGATGAGAAACTAGAGTAAAAAAGAAAAGGTAAGAGGCTCTAGAGGAAAGAAATAGCAGCAAAAAGTTGAAGCTAGCAGTTCAAACCAGCAAGTACAACCTGACAGAAACAGTGAGAATAGAGGTGGAAGGAATGCTTCAAGAGGAATATGCAGAGGAAGAGGTGGACCAGTGAGTTGTTACACATGTGGATAGCTAGGTCACATGTCATGGGTCTGTCTAGAAAATGTTGTCAGATAGAGAGGCGCACAAGTAGTGCAAGATGAACTCGAAGCTCCAAAGGAATTAGAGATGGCTGAGAATTATCCTGAGAAAGGTGAAGCCTTCTTGATGAGGAAGGTAATTGATGAGTCAGTTCAGAGGAGGATCTTGTTCAAGATAGTTTGCAAGGTTGAAGGTAAGTGTTGTAAATTAATTGTTGACATTGGTAGTACTGATAATTTGTTGTCTGCAAATATGGTGGACAAACTAAAGTTGAGGAAGACAGTACATCCAGAACCATACAAGGTTTCATGTATGCAGAAAGGTCATTAGGTTCTTGTGAGTGAACAATTCCAAGTAAAGCTTTAGATTGGAAGCTATCAGAATGAGGTAAGATGTGACATTATAGAGATGGATGCTTGTCATATTTTATTAGGTAGGCCTTGGCATTTTGACAGGGAAGCAGTGCATGAGGGAAAGAGGAATGTCTATTCCTTTGAAATGAATTGCATGAAACATAGTATTCATCCATTCAAGGGTAAGCAAGAAGGGGCTAATAATTAGTTGTTGATGATGACTGATAAGAGAATGGCGAGTGATTGGAAATTTGAAGCAAAGGCAAGAGTAAATTTGCAAGTAAATGATTATGAGGTTGAATTGACTAATATGGTGTGCAGTGGTTGGATGAAGGACAAAACATACCAGTAAGAAATGTCTAATGCAAGCATGGAATTGATGGAGGAAGCACAATATGAAGTTGTTAATGATGATGGGAAGTGTATGGTCACTGAAATTACCAAGGATGGTGATGTGATAGTAGCAAGCAACAGAGAGGAAGGCCAAATAATTCAAGTAGAGAATTCTTGGTTATAAGGAATCATTATGCTAATAAATTTTATGTTTGTTGTTGTAATAGGAAGGCTGAATTATTTATGTGCAGAAGAAGGAGAACCTATTGACAATTTGTTTGCAGATCAGAGGAAAGAATAAATTTAATGTTCAATGAAGTCTGAACATAGGCTAGAGGAACCAAAGAATTTATTGCAGACACAGTGCTGGAAAACATGGTTGAAGGGGCTGTTTAAAATGAGAACACTTCTCAAGTTTATATCTTGGGTCTCTGTTGCAATCCTACAAAAAACAATAGGAAGGGAGCTCATGGACATGAGCCCATGAAGAATTTTAAGTTGGGGATTCTGATGCGGGGGCATATACTGCTTGAGTAAATTCATCTATGACTTTGGTAGGTCAAGAAAACTTAAGGAGACCTAGGGTCTCATATGCTTCTAATTTGATTTATATTGTTGAATAAAGAGGATAAGGATGCTATATCATTTTCCCTATGTAATCGATAGGGTTAGTTGAGAATTTCTAGAATTATAGAATCAGTTAGTGATTTTTCAAGGGATTCATAGGGTTTAGTTGAGTTCAATAAGAAACTGAATTCCTTCTTTGTAGGATCTCACTAATAGAACTGAATTGGTATTTATGTAGTGCATGTTATCTAGTTAAGGAAACTTAGGTTAGCTCGAGAGTTTTTTGGTATCTCAAGAGATCTTGGATTTAGCTCATGTGAGCTTAGTTAGCTCAACGAAGGTTCAATAAAAAAAAGGAATGAGCTCGGAGTTCATACTACTGGAGCTTACATAGAGAGAGAGGCCTCTGTTTGTAATGATCGACCTATTGTTTTCAAATTCAGATTAAAGTTCACTGTGAGATAAGTTGTATGTATGGGTTTTCTTTTGACTTTATTGAGTTATAATTTGTAGAGAGATATTAAATATTTGTTTATCCATTTGTGCACGATTATCAGTTAAGAGTTCACTATGTATGCATTCATAACATCATGAAAAGTAGTTAATCAAATTATTTGACTGAAATAGAAGAAAATTTCTTGTTTAAATCATATTATACAGTATTTCCAAATCGAATTGCTGATTTATTAAAGGGGGTTCATTGATATATTGCAATATTTGTAGACATAAATCAATCTTTGGTGCGCAGAGGTTTTCCCACAGTCAATTGATGGCTCCTGAGTTCCATTGGGGAAGATCAACGGTAGTTGTGTGATATAGGGATATATCTATGGTTCCTAATTGTTTGGTGATTGATCAACAATGGAAAATGTTCAATATACCCAGTTTATAGATCGACGAGGGAGACCTATTGTCAAATTGATCGATAGTTGAACGAGGGCATAGAAATAAAAAAGGCACATGAGTTAAATACCTCTTGGCATAGAGATAAGGAATCATTGATCAAGGTATTGGTATGCTATGGAAAAATATGTTGATGAGGACAAACAACCAAAGGTTTGAAGTTTTGTTTGTATGAGAAGGAATGAAGGACTAAGCTAAGCGCCTTTTCTATTTGATTGAAATGAAGAAAAAACAATAAAAAGGTAAGTCATGTGAAAATTCATATTCTAGTGTTAAGGTTTAATGTTGTGGACAATATAACCAGTAGAAAAGTGGTAATGAGTTGACCTTATTACTAGAGGTTATAGGTGCTAGTGAATTGTATTAAACGCCAGCGTACTAATGTTTTGAGGGAAATGAATATTAGTTTGGGTCATGTTGATAGACAGTTAAGTACTATTGTGTCAAAGCATGCTAATTTAGCGCTAATGGATATTGTCACAAATGGAAAAGGAGATAACTTAGTTATGGCTAACTATTTTGTCTCTGTGTCAATATTTGTTTTACTACAACAGAGTCGAGAGGCGTGTTGTTGATGTATTAGGTACTAAATGGAAGGGTATTTAATTAAAAAGGTTATATATTGATTGTATACCTTTGTAAATATCCTCTTGGGTTGGCCTTAAAGAAGATTAGGTCATCAACACCCCTAACACTCTTTCTGCTTTCAGGGAGTGTGTCGGCTTACCTCCTAAAAGGGAGAAGAGAATCTCATAGGGAGCTCTCTTCCCCTTTCTAACATCTTTCTAAGACCCCTAAAAATATGATAAAAAGAAAAAAATCAACCATCAAAAGGAAGGGAAGTATGATCACTCTTACCTGCACCTGACGGTTTGTAGAATGACTGTCTATAGCTCCCGTAATCCTTGTTGCAAGGTCTCCTCTCCAACACTAATCTTCACTCAACACCTATGGTAAGAAAAACAATGGTAAATAATTTTTACTATTTCACCTTTTTTATATCATTTTTTATAATAAGAAATAATTGTTTAAATATTTAAATATTGTGGGTTTTTACTATGTGTTTTCTATAGTTTTTATTGTGAAGTGCGCTAATTTCATTTTTAGGATCTCCAGACCATATTAGATGTTTTTTACTATGACGAAGTCTCTTTTTGACTTTTTCATGCTCTATCTCAATTCGTAAAAAGATCCAAGCGCCTTTTGTACCCTAGTCCTGTTGGTTAAAAATCCAGAGGAAAGGTATCGAGTGTACTTTTATCACTTTTTCGGACTCATAAAATTGGATACGAAAAAGGAAATTCCCTTGGAGTCATCTTTAAGATCTTTTAATTAGACTCTTTAAATATGAAATGATTGCTAAGTGAACTTGATTCTTTCATGCTTGTAAAAGTATTTGAAAGGTCATCTATCCAGTGATACTTTAAAGGGACGTTTAGACTCATTTACAAAAGATGTATACTCTAGTTCATCAAGACTAGAAGAGTTCTCCTAGGTATCAATTTATACTTTTTCAGACCTCGGGGACTAAATTTACAAAAAAATCCATCTTGGAGTCTTATTAGTCATTTCAAACTCTCTAAATGTGAAACAACAATTCAGTTTACCTTCTTTGGACTCGTAAAATTAATTGATGAAGAACCCTTTTCTGGGAATGATCCCCTCCTTTCTCAAGATCCTAAAACATATGAGAATGGACTTTTCACTTGATGAGATATATCAAGCGTTTCTTACCCTTTTCAAGCTCGTTAAAAAAAAAGAGGTACTCATCCCTCATGATGGGGAAATTAAAAGAATGGGGAGACATTTTTCATTTGTATTAATGGAAGCTCATATTCACCCTTGAACATGACACCTTTCTGCATTTCATTCAAACGGTTGGGTATTCAGCTTTTCATCGATTCAATCCACTTTCATGAGTCATGTCACTCCTTTGCATTAGTTCAAAGAATGCATCATATCACATTTACATTATGTCTGTCCTCTACCTCGTTGAGTCAATGTTACTAAGTCACTTGTCATGTCGTTCAATTTTCAAGGGGATTCTTTACCATAGTCTACCTTTTCAGTTACCTTACCTTCCTTTGAGCTGGTCATATCGAAGTCAGTCCTATGGTTTACGTTCCATTATCAAAATCACTTTTGTTCCAAGTTTCGTGTCGATGATGGTGGAAACATCATGGCCCTCCTTCGATGAGTTTATTCCTGTTGACACCAACACATCATCTAGGAATTATTCTTAGAAACCCATCAAGTACCTTGAATCTTGCATCCCTCAATGGCAAGTTTTCTCTATTTTGATAGTAGGATTTCATCATTGGTCTCTGATTAGGATATTCTACCAATTGTTCGACTTCAACTCATCTATTCACATTCAGAGGAATGTACTAGGGTACCTTGGGAATCATTGACATTAATGGTGATTTCCCTCCTTCTTGTTAATGGTATACATCAATGACCAATAATCAAGTGGTTTCTACCATGTTCGACATCATGATATTTATTCACATGGATAGAATCGTACTATCTGGGATTAGAATGAATACCCTGAGTGTTTATGTATTTACTTGAATATGTGCCTATTCTCAGGTTGTGATGGAGTCTGTTTGAGTCATTGCATGGATCCACATTGTATGTCTGGTGGCTATTATCAAGTTTGAGTCGGGATGACATAGATATATAGTCTATGTTGCGTAGCTATGTCTTGATTTGAGTCTTGTTGATCATGGATCTAAAGTGTATTATTGGTAGCCATGAGTTGATCATTATACATGGATATGTAGTGTATTGTTCATCAGCCATGATTTGAGTTAGATAGTATGTAACTGGTCCTATTTCAAGCCTTCACTCACCACTCTTTTTCCTTTGATTCCATATCATGTCTAGAAAAGTATTTCACCTATCACATCCCTCTAGCTTCATATTTGGGGGGGAATTCTATTACACCCAAAATTTGTCACTTTTCTTAATCCCTTAAAGTTCCCTAGCCACAACGTCTTTTGGAGGAGTTATTTTCTCAATCCTAGGAGGCTTGATGCCCTTTTCCTTTTGACATAGAGATTCAACCTTTAATGACACCTCTTTCCTAGTGAAAAGGTGTGTCAATGACACTTGTTTCCTAAGGACAAGGAGCGTCGATGATTCCCACTAGTGCAGAAGCGGTGACAACCATGTGAAAATGGAAAAAAAGAGAAGATTTTGGGAACCTTATAGTCGAAAAGTCCTCGTGGAGGCTTATCCCAACTACCTGGAGTAGGTGGAATTCATACCCCTAGAATCTAGGGATGATCCTATCATTGTTGATTCATTTTACCTTCTTATTTCCTATTTCATCACTGTAGGGCACCATTGGACTATATAATGTGCATCTCAAATAAGGGATTTTTTCATAAAATTCAACACCTCCCTACATAGTGTAGTTTTGAATAATGTTCACCTTTTCCATGCTTAGTCTTAAAGTAATTCAAAATATGGGACACAACATAATGAATTTTTTTGTGCATTTTTTAACTGGCCCACGCAACCATCTAACCAATTTTAATATCTATCCATTTCTATATCTCCCTCCTTCAGGTAATCGTAGAAAATTTGGAAGCATTGTTGTATAAAATGTAGGTCATGGAACCTACCATGATCACTTATGAAGTTAGAATCCTTCAATATTATCCTTTTGTCTTCACTATTATTTTTCCCATTCCTATATGCAACATGTACTATTATGTTGACTTGATCCGAATGATAATATTGGCTCTAGATCTCATTTTGCGGTTGGAGTGTTTATTTCTCAACAAAATATATGGTTCATAGTATATTACTGATAGGAAAGGTGTCCCTTCGTATTCTAAATTCTTCATCATGTCATCATGCCAGATGGACATGTTCAACATATTGTTTCATTTTTAAAGTCATTAACAAAATCACATACTAATACCTAGTGGCATATAAGTTATGGTGTAATTATAATCTAGCATTCTAAAATGATTTGTAAAATTTATATATGTAATTAGAATCTAACCTTTACAAACCATATGTAATCCTTTTAAGTAAAAAATCTAACTTGAAATGCCACCAATGCTATCTTTTTACTTTGTTTCCCACCATCTAGTTCACAAGAAACATATTTGAAACCCAACATGTCGACCACCATCCTGCAAAATTCATGGTCCTTACTTTAATGAATGCATGGGATCAATAATCATAATCCATTGCACCTAGAGCATGTCCCATCTAAAGAATATTTTGCATAATATTTTTTTCTTCCAGGCCTTGATCGCATGATTCCATGTATAAAGTCTCTTGATGATACTCACAGTAGTATGATTAATCATTCATGTATATTATTAGTATACAAAGCATGATGGATGTGTTTATATGTATCATAATAATAACCAAATTCTATGCAGTATCTACAAGAGAATTTGTTATGATCTATGCATTCTATAACATAAGAAGGTTTTCATTTATGAAAATATCTTTGTCAAGAGTTCAATTCCTTGTGCTCATTATTGAATCTCTCATAGAGCTCTATTGAAAGGTACGACCCAGATTGCTTAAAACTGCCAACAGGCGCAACCTAGAATGAAAATACTCAAAACCAATAAAATAGAGGATTGAGTTGATTAGAAAGGATAGATATGGGTTGGTTTTACAACTTGAATCACTCATGCAACAAATCACTCGGATACCAACAAACAAGCAAATAAATAGTCAAATAGAGAGAAATAGAACTCAAACCAAGACTGGGACAAAAATGAACAAGCACAATCAGAAAATGATAGATATCATCTACAGTTGCTGGTGTTTTCACATTATCACTTGAAAAGATGCACCTACTAAGGGATGTGTTTAGTAGAGTTTCAAATGGAAAGTACTAAAAATAAATAAAACACAAATGAAAATAACTAATCTAATCAAACAAGAAGAATTAAATGACACTGAAAATAAATCTAAAATAACATTTCCAAGCATCCTTTCTCAAGAAAACAAATACAAACATTTTTTCAAAGAATAAAGAATACACATTTCATTATAAAAATGGATTTACAAGATTTTAGAACCAACTCTTAGTTGTTGTAGGAAAGGTCCCCTGCAAATATCTGAGGGAGGGTCCGCTTGATCTCCTGGTAGTCCACGATCCTCTGGCCACACGTCACATAAGCAATCTCCTGTAAGGTGATAAAAGGAAACAAGAGGTAGTTAAGATCTCGAAGAGATTTTTGCATAGTAATGGCTTAAGCAATGAATGGAGAATTGGTGTGAAGTGATAGACCTTGATGGTTGATTTATACACATGACAGATATCTCTAGGATATTGACAAGGCTTTGATTTTTTACTTTTGATTTTGGATTTTTCCTTTGATTTTGTGGCTTTCACTATTTTGATCCTTTGGGCCAAATTAGGATATCATAGGTGTCATGCTAGGTTTTTTTTTTGCTAAAGATAAAAAGGAGAAACATCCAAAAACAAGTTAAGGCAGATGTTACTCATTTATTTCAAGGGTGTGTGCAAGTAGATGAGGGTCTCTTTTGACATGTTAGATGCAATAGAAAACTGGAAAAACAGGCATCCATAAACTTACATGGATATTTTGAGAAACTTACACAATGAATCTTGCAATGAGTAAAAAAGAATAAATGTAGGAAATTGAATGATGTTTCCAAAAATATAAATTTATCTATTGAAAACGTTCTTAACTATCTAAAGTTAGATATTTTTTTAAGGGCAATTTTTGTTTTTAGGACAAATTATAAGGTATATGTTTTTTTGGGTGTATCCTTTGAGTGACTAAATGATGGAATACACTTACAAAAACTGGTATACATATAGAGAACATATAGTACTATTGCATAACTATTTTCCAATAGTAAAAATATATATATTTTTAATTATCCAAGTGATCAAACCTCGAAAACAGTATGTCAATTGTGGGTGCAGCGTTGGAATGTCTTAATGCAATTATTTGGAAATGGGTTTTTTAGAGCATATAGAGGCCGGTGTTCTTTAGTGCACCATACATTTTTTTTCCAAAATGGTTGAGAAATGAAAGAGTTATGGAAAAAAAAATAAGAGTTTGTTTTTTGAGTTGAGGAGTGATGAAAGAAGATAAATAAGAAAAAAATAGAAAAAATTATATATTCTTGTTCAAAATTACATATTTGGAATCTACAAAAAAAACCATATATGTTTCTAAAATTTCATAAAAAATGGAGTTGTGCAGCATATAGTAACCAACGACTAAACACGAGCATATTGAAAATTTGGATATAATGCTCAATTAGCCATGGTTTATCATACTCCAAGGCATAGGCATGTTGAATCTAAATCACAGTCTAAAGGCATAAGAATGCCATGCCAGCATGGGTGGGAGCTCGACGTTATCATTTGGAGGGAGTGCATTTTTGAATTTAAACAAAATGCACGTTCATTATATTAAATCAAAACGAGTGCACATTTTTAAATATTACAACAAGTGCGCATTTTATTGAAGCAAAACGAGTGCGTTTTTTTAAATACTACAATGAGTGCTTGTTATGTAACTATAGAATTAACCATATTGTCATTTATAC
>LPNX010495894.1:75741-90839 GCA_001517045.1 Pseudotsuga menziesii | reverse complement strand
ACACACACACACACACACACATCCCTTTGTTTCCACCTCCCACTAACACCCCCCCTCCTCTACTCTCTCTCACTCCCCAACTCATCTAACTACACCTAACCTACACCCCTTATCTATTCCCAAACCCTCTCTCTCTCTCTCTCTCTCTCTCTCTCTCTCTCTCTCTCTCTCACTATTAGAGTTTGAATTCCATTTAGATATTCAAGCAGATAGTTCTAATAATATTTAGATCTTCAAGCAGATAGTTCTAATAATGTTTTCAGCAATTTAATGGAGAACGTAGATACAAACTGAACAAAACAAACCACATAGGAAACATACAAGTATTGCTCGGGAATTTATAGTATCATTTAAAATAATAATATCCAGTGTTACAATAGTTTACATAGGAAGAATTTGAATGCATTAGGTATGAATTCAAATCTCCCAAGTGGATATGACTGTATCTAACTGAATCTCTAACTCATGGTCTCCCAATCAATATTGGAGTCCAAAATCAACTCCCAAATGTCTAACCAGCTCAAACAAATAGTGACAACTAGTTAACTCAGTGCAACTTAGTGTGTTAGGTGGGAAAAGGCGCCTACTCAACATGCATCCATGCATTATCCATGCAAGACATGCGCTAGCTATCTGTTTGAGAACTGACTAAAAGTAACTGAGGGCTAACTGAGACTAACTAGTACTAACTTAAACTAACTGAAGTAGGTTGGTGCTGGGACTCCCAATGGCTCCTAAAATGTAGGGATTGGTCTAGGAGGCACCCAAACTGATGCATGCACCTGCAGTAAGTGGCAGTTAACCTATAGCAATGTTCCCCACACTCTAGTGACAGGTACATGTGGCCCCATTAGGTCAAGTGGACCAGGGATGATTTTAAGGGCGAATTTTAAGGCTTACCCAAAAAAAAGTGGGCAAATTTTTATATTAAAATGTTTTTATTTTATTTAATAAATTCACCCATTGTTTATTTTATATATAGCTGCCTCAAGGTAAATCGCATTCATCCCAAAAGAGGGAAAAACTGGAAAATGAATATTAGCCCATGAAAATATTGATTTTTGCCTACATTCACCCGAATTTTTTCAATTTGCAGGAGATATTTGCCCAAATTCGCCCCACTTTTTTTATTTGCAGGAGATATTTGCCCAAATTCGCTCGATTTTTTCGATTTGTAGGAGATATTTACCGAAATTCACCCAATTTTTTCAGATTGGGAGGAGAAATGAAAATGGTTCGCTGGATTTATGGATAATAGGTTGAAAAATTGGTATTTCGCTCAGGATTTATGGATAATACGATTAAAAATTTGGTATTTCGCTCTATCTGCTTACATTACTTGAAAATGATGGACAAGATAACATAGGAACAGATCTCTGAGTTCAAGGAGGCTTTCAGTTTGTTTGACAAGGATGGAGACGGTTAGTACTCACAAATCCCCTTCAATTATTTGTCTTTCTCTACATGTTTTCGATCTCTGCTTCTTCTGTAAGAATAGGAGGAGATGCAATGTATTTAGCTTATCTAGGTTGTGAAATTTTGAGTTTATTTAGTAGGTACACAAACCATAGCTATGGATTTCTGGACCTTGGTGACTGTGGTGGCCACTGCTTCGATAATCGCGGTGACCACTGCTATAGGTACTAAGATCTTAGACTCCCTGGCCCAGGCTATAAGATTTACTACTTTGGATTTTATAGACTCATTTCCTCACTCTAATTCTTAGATATCCATACCTGGTGCTGGGGGAAGGAGTATGTTTATGGCTCTAAGTGCTCGGATTTACAGTCCATCACCGCCTGCTTTACCCTCTGCCCACCGAACAATTTGATTTTACCTTTACGATAGGGGAGGGTGCCTTCACGTGTTTTTTTATCTATTGGCCAAATTGATTTATGTGATGACTTGTGTACTTATATCGGTTGAAAGCAATGGTGTTTTTGATTACCCATTTTATTAGATTCTAGGATTATCCATTTATGTTGGGTAGTTATGGTAGAGGGATGTAAGTAATGGTTGCATGGTTGGTACTCTGTAGTCAAATCATTTCCTTGTAACATTTTCAGTGTTCTATGGTGAATAAGGGACAAGGTATTAGATATGGTTCATTCTGTTGGTTCTCTTATTGCTTGATTTGAGTTATCATAAATCACCACTCATCAAATTCTAAACATTTTTACTTGTATAGTTAACTAAAGTTTTTAACCCTCTTTATGATTGGAGTGGGTAGGAGACTTTTATGAGAGATCTGTTGCAATTAGACCTCTTGGTTAATAATTTCGTCAAAGTCACCCAAAAATTGCACTTAGTCTCATTCATAGAATGAAGACTGCATTAGCACTGAAAACAGGCTTAGTTTAACACTTTGGAAGTAGTGTAGCCACCTTGACTTGACTCTCATATTGAAACACGTTGATCAATAATTTTGTCAAAGTCACCCAAGAATTGCACTTAGTCTCATTCACATAGAAGACTTCATGAGCATTGAAAACATCTTAGTTTAACACTTTGGAAGTAGTGTAGCCACCTTGATCTGACTCTCATCTTGAAACACTTTGATCAACAGTACTGGGACTAAGACTTTTGGGTTTTAAGCCTAAGCCATCATTGCTGTGAGCACTCAACCTTGTTGATAGACCACAGGTTGATGAGATTTTCCTCATTGGATATTATTCTTTGGCACTCTGTTTGTTTTATTCTGGATGTAAGTTATAGTATTCAATAGCCATGGAGCTCATTAGCAATTATTTGCCAAGGCACATGGTACTGATTATAAGAGTAGCATAGATTTCTTTGCTTTTCCTTCTATTTTTCTTGTTCCCACTATCCTTAAATATGCTAATCACTTCCATTCACTCAAATTTATCCTTAAATAATCCAATCACTTCCATTCACTTAAATTTAGTGCTAATAGTAGTTGGTGTCCCTGGTGATCTATTTCTTCTTTAGGCAATGCTAGTTTCTGTGGCTTCTATCGAAGATATTGGATGTTTTCATTTTAAAGAGCTTAGTCCTACTTCAAAGATGACGAGACAGGGGGTTTAATCTTTTGTCTATTTGATGCATCAGTTATTTTTAGCTGTACTCATGTGGCGAGTTATTCTCAGGTATTCTATAACAAGTTAAATATCTATCTTAGTGTTTAGTCTCCAATTTTGTCAAAACAATTGTTTATAAATATCTACATTTAAGATAACAAAGTCACAGTTTTGAAGAACATATTCTCTTTCTCTTTTCCATGCTTTCGTTATGTTTACAATAGAAAGTAAGTTGACCGAGACAAAGATACTTGTTTCTTCATTTTTTAGTAGTAGGCAGACATTGCATTTCACCGAAAGGTGGAATGGTGAATCTACTGTATAATGTGGAGCCTTTCTTGCTGATTGGATTTGCAGATCAAAAGAGACATGTTTCATTTTCAGTGAACTCAATGCCCACTAGGTAAAACTGTCAAATCAATTTCCTTCACAAGATTGCGCTGAAAGATTGGCATTGGTTGTAAATTTGCGATTCAAATCTAGCCAACTATTGTCATATTATCCCCTTATCCTTTTAGTTTGGGAAGTAGAATAATTGACCTCAGGTTCGTCCAAAATCATTAGTAGATAAATCTATAACAAGTTTAGTAATTAATATCAATAATTAGTGCCTAATTAGTGCCAGTGAAACTGAAATTGGTAAACAATTTTTAAAACATCATGAATATTTAAAAGATAACGTATTACAATATTTTTGAAGTTCAGGATTTTAATAATGGTATCTTTTTTCGTGTGATCCAAGTGTGCATACTTTTGACAAAATATGATCGTCTTTATGTCTGTCTAGAGTGGGCAGGAATAGCAAGGTCCCATGATACAAGCAGTATTACAGTTCCAAATTGAACCTTTATGGGCTTCCATCAAACACTTTGGGACTATATAGAAATGTTATTTCAGAGCTTGCGACAATAATTTTCAAAACAGAGCAAGATTTCCCAAGTGCACTATTTGATTTGTTCGTTCTTTCCATAAATTTATTGAATACACAGGAATTAGACATCATTTTCCTTACAGACACATAATGGAACTGATTGTGCACTAGAAACTTGTAGTTGTGTCCCATTTCTATCGAACAAATTATTTGTGGAAATAAATTTCCAAGATGAGAGTGGGTGCAGTGGTGGCCGCTTTCTCTTCCTCTTCTTGTTGGGCATGGAAGCCATAGCCCTTGCAATAAGTTCTTCAATGTCCATAGTGCCGAAATTGACTTCTGCATTGAACTTCTTTGACTTGGCAAGTAAAAAACGTAATTGGGGAGGCCAGACCCTCTCTTACTCTTACCTTCTGCTCTGCCCTGCCCTATCCTCCCACCTCTGTCTTCATTGGTCATTTCTTTCATCCATTTACCAGTTTCCATGAGCTAGAAACAAGAAGCTCCTTGTCTTTGAAATTTCCCCTGTCAACTACTTAATGTGTGGCAAGGGCAACACTGATTTCTAGTGGTTAATCCCTGGATCTTTTAATTTCTTCAAAATATGATATAAAGCCATAGGAATTGTTGAAAATTTTCCAATTTTTGTTTGATTTCTTTGTGAAAATATGATATTAAGCCATGAGAATTTATAGGTTTTTTTTTTCAATTTGATTTGTTGAAAATGCATCATATAGTTCACTATAAGTCAATATATATGTACATGATGCTTTTAAAATCCCCAACCGAAGAGTTGATACACAAAGACTTATACATTTTTTATACATATAAATCTAGGGGGGGTTCTTAAAATCATCCCTGCCTGCGTGTGAAACCAATCATGGTTGTGGCTCTAATATGATGGAATGAGTGGAGGTATCATGCCCATAGTTCGAAACATGGGATATATGGGAAAGGAGGTGAGGTAACATGCCCATAGTTCGGAACATGGGATATATGGGAAAGGACCTGAGGTAACATGCCTGCTCTGAGAACTTTTGTTGTGGGAGCATGCTTTCCTCATGGTTCTCATTCAGGAGCTGAGGGCATATGATTGCTCTGCTGTGGGAGATGACATGCCTCACAAGAAAAATCAATTGAACTTCCAAGCCTAGTTGAACCATGCAAATGGGCTATGGTATTTGTTGGGAATTAGCTGACTAGGAAAGTTGCCTAAAATAGTATTGCAATGCTACCTAATTTTCAAGAACCCTTAGTCTGAAGACTCTGAACTGCATTGCGATTTGCATAGTGCTAAGTGGGATAACTTGCAGGTTGCTGCATGGCTGAATATTCCCTTTGTCAAAAAGGATATGTCTGACATATTAGTAACTGGTCACCTCACTACTTGTACATATCCCTGTTTTTTTCTGTTGAGCCTTTGATTGTGCTTCCACACAGTTTGGGGGTCCTAAGGAAAGAATAATTTCATGGGCAAGGTTGGGTGGAAATCGGATAGTAATTTAAGAGTTGTCCAAGGAAGGAGTTGGATGTAGCAATTCATCCAATGGGGCTAGTTGACCAAGTGCATGTATACTATATTATATTTTCTTGTATATCAAACTGATTTTCGTAATTTTTTTGATAAGTTGTTAATGAACTAATATGATAGACTGTTGGAAATGCCACGTGTATCTATGGTTGTTAAGTGGAATCTTTGCTGGTATGAATGGATATGGGATTTATTTTACCTCTGCTAAAATAAAAATGGCCATAAACTTGATGATTGAAAGAGCTGGCAAATTATAGCTCTAAAATCTTGGTAAAAGAGGACTAGGGATGAGACCTATCAATATATCCTATCTTTCAATTATTGTTTCTGGGAAATATTTTCTAAAATTGTCAATGATATATGCTGGTTTAGTGCATGAAGCTTAGATAGCAATTCCTGTGATTTTATGATATTCTGGATTGAGTTACTCTGTTGTCTTTTCTAGAGTTATGGCAGCAAATTATAAATGTTAGTCTCAATATGTTTGTTATATGAAATCATACTTCCATGCTTAATTGGTGGATTTTCAGTTTTCTAAACCAGTGTGATTGTGAGGAATTTATTTCCTTACAAAGCTATTCTTGTTGAAACCATGATTGCTGGTAGAGTTGGTCATATAACCTACTTAGAAAAAGGAAAACTCTATTTATGGCAATTGTGAAGACATTTAGTAGGTGAATTGATGCAGAATTAGTTTGCTACTGGAATTTCTGGTAACGGGTAAATTTCTGTTTGTGAATACTGAAAACAAGTATTAGAGCTATTAACCGCTATTTGTGACTCAAACAAAATATAGATGTATATTGTTGTAGCTTGAGATTAGTATATTATTGATACATGAGGTATGTATTGACCATGAAATGCAAAATTCATGCCCAGCTTTCACTACATGCTTGAATAAACAACCACTGAGATTATATCGATGGCATCGGCTTCTTTTGATGGCATTATAACTCAATGAAATCTCTTCTCCCTCTTGGTTGTGTGATTTCTTCTTATACCACGAATTTAATTAATGGGTATTGACTATGTTAATTTGATATGTAATTTGCCTTGTCTTAACTAACTGAAAAGTTAAGCTCATCAATGGATGTTAGCAAGCCACCATATTGAAATGATGGAGACCTCACCAGAGGATGGCATCTCCAACTATGTCATCCTCTACCTGTCTGTGGGGGTTGCTATCTCATTAGGCATGATTTTGTATAAGCTGTGGTAGTCTATAACATGCTCAAATAGAGCCAACAATCTCACTCCACATAAGCAGAATCCTTTAATGGCATAATTTGTTTGTGTTGATTTTTTCTGGGTTGCTGGCCTACTGTTTGACAGAAAGCTTAACCATATATATCCCAATTTATTTATCTTAAATATGCAACTTGCAAGTTGCAATTGGATTTCCATCTAAGGCATTGGACAACATGCTAAGGGTTTGGATTTAGATTTCTTCCTTTTCAAAATCTTTGTGGTGATTGTGGACAATGGAGTACAACTATGTAAATGGAAATCACAGTAATGAATCTTCTATGGGCATGCATTTTCAAATTTAAGTTTTAACTTAGAAAATGGCTTTGATGATGGTAAATTGCTGTTCTTGTGGGCATTACTTTCGAAGTTTAATTTCTCTTTGCAAATTGATTTGGGGATGAGTTTAAGTGACCATTTATTGAGTCACTAAAGTTGGTAATAGGAAAACAAGGACCAAGATACATATGGTTGACAGACATGGGGAAAATGGAGATGCATCGTTTTATGATGAGGACTGCTTAGAAAGGAGATGTTCCTATAAAGAGGATGAAAATGACGAATGTTTTACCCCCTACATTAACTACGCTCACTTGCATTTCCCTTCAGCTATGAAAGAAGCAGTTAGCCCTAAGGTATGCATAAAGAGAATGGGATGTGTCCTTCTTAGTTTTCTTGTTTTGTCTCGTTTGATGCATCTTGTGATTGATGAGGAAGCTTAAGCAAATTTGGTACATTTTATTATATCAGCATTATCTCTTTTGATTGCAAATGCTTAGGTGCTTTACTATTTGTTCTCTTCCTCAGAATCCAGGATCATATATTACAATCGATAATATGAGTGTATTCAACACACCAAGGAAATTTGTTAGGTATCTGGAACAACAATCCTCCTCCAAAAACACATGTAGAAAATTGCAATCCAGAGGAGAACTTGCAAATTCTACAGAAGCTAACCATGATAATTTGAATGCAATTGACTGGAATATGAACTTAAGTCCAGCTGCCAATGGCACTGTCAATGAATACACGGGTGGAGACAATAGACATATGATCACAGCAAAAAAAGGAAGGACAATGCTTGACAGTCTCTATAGTGTAGCTAATGGGTATTCAGTTAGAAGCAATTTAGAAGAGGGAGATCTGCAGAACAGTTCTGAATGGTCAGAAAGTGTGCATAGAACTGATTCTTTGTCACCTACTTCAAGCGATGTTTTTGAGGAGATGTTATATAATGAGGAAGATTACCAGATCACTGGCCTGACTGAGTTAGAAAAATAAGCTTATAAGACAGATGATAAGAAATAAAATTGCTTACCATCTAATCTCGATTCGTTTGAAGTTTCAACTGATTCTTGCAAATGGCAAGAGACAAAAACATTTTGTACATGTTGGAGAAGAGCATTGTGCTTTATGGAATCCATTCTGGGAGTCTCCTTGTGTGATGTGTTGGTTGTTCCTGCAATTATGGTGGTTGTCAATTTATTTAGCAAGCAAGAGGAATACCATGTCATGGTTCCCACCTAGGACATTCTATTTTGTGGTCATTTAAAATTAGTAATTTACAAATATTATCGACTTAGTATGCATCCATTGTTTAAATGGGAGTATACAATTTGAATCATATTCTTGAAGCATCTTGCTTTTGTCTTTCCCAATATTTCTTTCTGATCTGTGAGGGACCATAAATTTGCTTGGAGTTGTCTGCTGAACAGTCAGCCAAAGGTGTCTATCAGAATCTTTTAGCTTCCAATATGATTGGGGTTGCAGTTACTAGCAAAACTATGTGTTCGTATATTAATGAACACAAGAAAGAACCTAGATGAATGAGAGATCAGCTACATATTTGAGAGCCCACAAATGTCCACAACTATTGGGACTACGTATTAACTGAATTACTATTATCCCATGTCTTGTTGTCAGCATAGCATATCCTAGCTACAATAAGGGACAACCTAGATGGAAAAGTAGCATTTTTCCCATCAAGTATGAGTGGCTATTGTACTGCAGTATATCTCTAAGAATTTGGTTATGGTTAAATAATATAGAGGGTGTATTAGTCAACTGCTTTAAGTTCAGAACATGATTATATCTCTAAGCATTTGGGTATTGGTCAACTGCTTTAAGTCTAGGACATGGTTATGATATTGTTGAAAATAATCAAGCAATGTTACATGGGGATGTGCTCCCCCAGGTGAGGGGCATTTGTTGGGATGCAGAAGCCCAATGGGGTATGTTTACCAATGCCCCCTTAAGGGAAACAAAGGGAGACATCTCCCAAGAAATGGGGGACATTTCCATTTTGTGAGAAACTCTTGGGAAACACCCCTTTAAAATGGGAGGCTCATGGCCTTTGGATTTAGAAAATATGAAATGTTTAGAACAAAAAATGTGTATTTATATCATGCTTTCATTGGCCATGTTCATGACTTGTTATTGTTTCTTATATATTTAACTTTTGTATTTTGGTTGGAATTCCCTATGTTGGGGAATTTGACTTATACTATGATGTTTCCTCAAATTTGGGAGGTGTCTCCACACATCCCTCAGATCCATGTCCCTATTCCCACACCCCAATCCTAGAAACTTGGTGAAACATTGCATTAATTTGAACCAATACAAGGTTTGTATCTACAAATTGTCAAAGTAAATTAAATGATGTTTATCAATGAATTGCATAAAGGTCTAATTATGTGAGGAAGATATGTTGTCAATATAGGTCATTAAATGTAAACAGTTATGTCATTGAATCCTTCAGAGGAAAAATATAGGCCCTTAACACCTTATGATTGCAATCAATATGACATGTTAATTTCTTCATTATAGAAAGACCTGGATTCATTTTGCTTAGTGAAAAATCAACATTTTAGATATCTTCCCACTTTCACCATTACTTCAAAATTGGTTAGGTTGTGCATGAAAAGTTTCTTGACATGTGAACAAACCATTTTAAATATTTTTTCCTCAATTACATGTCTTATGCTTTCATCTATAATCACTGTATCTTGGAAAACTGAGGTTATATATCAGCGGTGTTATCCTTTGATATTATGCTCGACATTGTTACTCTAATTTCTATACATTGTTAGCTTTCTATAACAGAGAAAATATGAAGGATAAGTGTTCTATCTAATGTGTTTTGATGAAGATAAAGCATCTTAGTTTCCTTATTGAAAATGATAGGTTATGCTAAATACAAAGATTCATTTAGTGGAGCTTTCAAAAGCTAGGCTTTTTGGCTAAATATACAAAGAATAATTTGCAAGTTATACAACTTGGGATTAGAATTCATTGATATATTATTCATTTCTTCGTTGATGTGATGTCAATGCTTGTTATATCAAGTTGGTTTGGATTTCTTTGCTTGTAAATTATTTTGATCTTGATTTGTTTATCCAATATGTTGCAATACTTATTCTCTTTGGGTTTCAAGATTAGCTTCATTTACCAATGTCAATTTCACTTTGACGTAAATGTCATATACATTGCATAGAAAAGTGATAATAGAAAGACTTGAGGTCTACATAAATTTGGACTTTTTCTTTCAATATAAAATTTTTCATGATATGAAATGCGTCTCACATTAAAGTGATTTACATGAATTGAACACAATAATGACCTCAATTGTCTAGTGGAGGCTAAGACCGAACATAATGTCTGATTTTATTATTTATCGGTTTGTCAAGATACAGGTCCCCACATGTCCATTGGACCATTAAGGGACGAGATAACAAGTGGAGTCCCCACTTGCCCTTAATATAGTCAGTGCAGTTGTGTTTCACTGACACCTTCCTGTTGTGACTTGTGAGTCTACATGTCCTGTTGTTGATGATGTGATTCATGTTATTTGACTAATGTTGTTATTCTTTTATTTTGACAACATTCTATAAATCAGTGAAAGATTCGCCAGTGTTTACAATTTTTTATAATGAAGTTAAATATTCGCCAAGTTTTTACAACATTATATAATAAAATGAAAGATTCGCCAATATTTTACAACATTATATAATAAAATGAAAGATTCGCCAATATTTTACAACATTATATAATAAAATGAAAGATTCACCAAAATTTTACAACATTATATAATAAAATGAAAGATTCACCAAAATTTTACAACATTATATAATAAAATGAAAGATTCACCAATTTTTTTATATATACATATTATATTATTGATAAAATCACCTTCAAATTTTCCTATATATCGGAGAGATTCACCCAATTTTTATACATATAAATCTAGGAGGGGTTCTTAAAATCATCCTTGAAGTGGATCCAATTGTACTAGTGGACCCAAATATTTAATTAAGGTTCCTAAGTTAGGCAATAATTAATCTAATAGACATTTGACCAAGGGAGGATTAATAATCCTAACACCCCCCCTGAATCCTAACTTGGACAACTGTGGGCCATGGTAACAAGACCATAGGTCACCCAAATACAATCTAAAAGATAATAAAAAAATGCTTCTTAATACAACTAAGGAAACATGGTAAAACTTGATGGGAAAATCCCCACCCAAATAAAATAAGTAGGAAAATAGCAATCTGCAAGTTATCTTTAGAAGAAAGAAGCTTCCTCCTTAGAAAAATAACTTGAGCAAAAACACTACTTCAAAATTGCAGCTCTATGTAGCAACATGGTCCATCAGTGGACATATCAATGTACTTCTGAACTTATGACTCTGTTTGTCTCTTCTAGATGGTGAAGGTAGGGAATGATCAAGTTTTAGCTTATGTGGGCCATGTAGCTGATCATCCGCCATCATCAAGTATCGTTGACCTGGAACTTTGCTGCACCATAATGTAGAGAGAGAATCTGTGAGAGATAGTGCAACATGCTCATTCTGATACTGGGACCTTGTTCTTCTTCTGTCTTCTGGATCTCCAACACCTCTTCCAGCTACATCAATAATATTTTGAGCCCATATAGGTTTAGGCTTCTGATTAGGAATAGGTACTGGAGCTAGATCTAGAATATCTTGAGATTTAGTCTCAATAGCAGGATCATGCTGAATGTGATCTTCTTCATCTAAATCTGAAACCTGTAGCACATCATCATCATTATAAAAAATATTTGGAGAAATAGTTATACCTTCCTATGCTGCTGGAGGAGTATCATGTAGTTGATCTTCTCTGAACTGGACATTTATTTCAATGAAGCATATTCTCGTAGAAACCTCTATCAATATGTAAGCTTTTGCATCTTCTGCATATCCCAATAGAATGCATTCACTACTTTGGGCTTGGAAGGCCTTCCTCTTTTCAAGTGGTATTCTGGCCCAAGCTTTGGAACCAAAAACTCTCATATGAGAGACATTGGGATCATACCCATGCAGTGCATCGAATGGAGTCATCCCAATTACTAACTTGTGGGGCACCCTATTCTACAATACGAAGCATAATTTAGTGCTTCAGCCCAAAGAGAAGGAGGTAGATGCTTGGCATGGAGAAGGCATGTTTCCATCTCTTTCAGTGATCTATTCTTCTTCTCAGCCACACCATTTTGCTATGGTGTGTATGGAAATGAGTGTTCCATTTGAATCCCCTTTGATTCACATAAATTATGGAAATCTCCTTTGATGTATTCTCCTCCCATATCAGATATTATTGAATTGATCTTCTTATTTAAACTGTTCTCAACAATAGCTTTAAAAAATTTAAAAGTATCAAAAACTTCTAATTTTTGTTTCATGAAGTAGATCCAACAGTACCATGAACAATCATCAATAAAAGTGAGGAAGTACCTGCAACCATTAATGGATTTTGTCAGCATAGGTCCTGCTACATCACTTTGTATCAAATCAAGTGTAGAGGCAGCTCTATGTGCCTTCCCAACATCATACTTCTTTTATGGATGCTTACCAACTAAGAAACCAACACATACTCCATCAAAAGTTTCGATGGAGGGAAAACCTTCAACCATTTTATCATTGTGGATCTGCTTCAGATATTTGAACTTGAGATGGAAAAATATCTCATGCCAAATCTTGCTGGTGTTGTTAGCATGAGACAATAAAGCTGTGGGAGGAGAAACAGATAAGAAATGTGAGAATTCATAAGCTTTGGTAAAGTCATTTGCAATACCTTTCACTACAAGCCTTCCAGTGGCTTTTTCTATAATCTCAACTGATTCTGAATCAAATGTAACTCTCTTGGGAGAGCTTGTATGTGTCATCTAGTAAACATACAATAGGTTAGCAGCAAGGGAGGGAACATATAAGACATTCTTGAACTCACCATGCTTCGCTCTGATTGAGCCCCTTCCTTGTGATGGAATCTGGGAATCATCTCCCATGTGAATGTTAGGACCCTTTGTCAGTGAAAGAGTAGAGAAGGATTATTTGGAAGCAACCATGTGGTTGGAAGCTCCAAAATCTATTATGTATGCTGAGGATGGAGAGATTGTTGCTTTCAAAGCATGACACCTCTCGATATCTTCTATCTCTAGTTCTTCATCGGGCTTCTTTTCTCTTAGGGAAGCAATATTATGCTGCTTGAGAAGAGCTGACATTTTATCAATTTCTTTCCTCATTCAATGATCTTCAAGATGGTACCCCTTTTCATAATAAGTACATAACTTCTTTTCAAATTTATTCTTCTTAGATCCGGAAGCTCCTTCGAAAGCTTGCTGATTTTGTTTAGGCTTCGAATCAGTTGCCTTTGGCTCCTCCTTCTTTGACTTCCCCTTTTCTTGTGCTTTGGAAGAGTCCAAAACTAGAAGATATTGATCTTTGGAAGTCTTCAAGACTCCCATTCTCATCAATTTGTCTTGCTCTTTGATTAAGGACTAGGAAAAAGAATCTAATGAAGGAACCTTCCAATCAGGAAAGCTTTCCCGCTTCAAATGAAATATGGAAACAAACATAGAATACTCAGGGTGTAGTTTGTTGAGTATGGAAAAGACATTCTGATCATCCTTCCGCTCTATTCTGGACTATCTACATTGGAGTACTAGAGACTTGAATTAGTGAAGAATTTCTCAATAGTCTCAAAAATACTGGGATGTAAATGAACCAACTCATTCTCCATAATGTGTCCCCGAAGCTCATCTTGTTTGTTAAAAAGCTATCAAGCTTCTCCCAGGATTCTCTAGGAATCCTCAATCCTTTTAGATGGAAGATGAGATCTCTGAAAATATAAGTACATAAGTACTCGAATGCTTCATCACAACGGTTTAGGAACTTGTTCCACTCTACCGGTTGATGAGGCTCAGCCTCCCATCCATGTATGATTCTGTTGTAACCATGCTTGTGCAAGGCCAACTACATATCAATCCTCCAATCAAGATAATTGGAAGTTGTGAGGATCCATGTTTTAGTAGTTGAGAACTCATAATTTCTCCGACTGGAAGATTGCAAATACTTCTCACAAGCTACATAGCACCTGCCAATTTCACTACAATAACACACTAAAACATATAAACTGTTAGACTCCATGCTTTTCCTCCTAGCATGAACATGTTTTCAGGGTTCGTCACACCCTCTCCTCTACTCTGAATAAATCCATAGCTAGCAAATTTTCATAGGGGACTTCTGTGGAAGCACAACTGCTTCTGATGTTCAATGGGGAGAAACAAGCATGAAACTTGCTTGAGAAGGATCTGATACCATATTAGAATTTGAAATCCATTTAGATCTTCAAGAAGATAGTTCTAATAATTTTTGCAGCAATTGAATGGAGAATGAAGATACAAACTGAACAAAACAAACCACACAGGAAACAAACAAGTATTGCTCAGGAATTTACTGTATCATTCACAGTAATAATATCTGGTGTTACAATAGTTTACATAGGAAGAATTTGAATGCATTAGGTATGAATTCAAATCTCCCAAGTGGATATGACTGTATCTAACTGAATCTCTCACTCATGGTCTCCCAATCAATATTGGAGTCCAAAATCAACTCCAAGATGTCCAACCAACTCAAACAAATAGACATCTAGTTAACTCAGTGCAACTGAGTGTGTTAGGTGGGAAAAGGCGCCTACTCCACATGCATCCATGCATTATCCATGCAAGAAATGCACTAGATAACTATTTTAGAACTAACTGAAAGCAACTGAGGGCTAAATGAGACTAACTAGTACTAACTCCAACTAACTGAAGTAGGTTGGTGTCGGGACTCCCAGTGGCTCCTAAAATGTAGGGATTGGTATAGGAGGCACCCAAATTGATGCATGCACATGCTGTAAATGGAAATTAACCTCTAGCAGTGTTCCCCAAACTCCAGTGACTGGTACATGTGGCCCCATTCGATCAAGTGGACCCAATTTACTAGTGGACCCAAATATTTAATTAAGGTTCCTAAGTTAGGAAATGATTAATCTAATATAAATTTGACCATGGGAGGACTAATAATCCTAACACACTCTCTCTCACACACATACATCCCTTTGTCTCTCCCTAC
>LPNX010495894.1:45638-62671 GCA_001517045.1 Pseudotsuga menziesii | reverse complement strand
TCATCTTTCTTTTGGTTATGCTTGTCTTTGATGGAGTCCCACGAAGCCCAACACTGATCTGATGTGTGCCCAGTCTTTCCACAACGCTTGCACTGCAAATCTAATCTTTTTCTGGAGTTATTTCTGCCTCTTCTACCTCTGAAGTTTCTTCTTCCTCGTCCTCTCTTGCTACAATCTCCCTTGGAAGGGTCTTTGGACCGATTCTTTGTTTTCTGAACAAAGTCAAGGGATTCTTCAACATGCTCGCTTGATTTCTTGATCTTTCTAGACGATTTTGGATATGTTTCCTTGCCAGTGAGGACATCACCAACAATAGATGCTATAGATTGCATTTTTTACAACTGTTAGTGTAATTTACAAAGAGAAATAGAAAAAAACAATAACCTTGCAGGTCTACAATCTCTGCCAAGGCGAATACAATGCAAGTTTATAGCATACACAGGCTTCTTCAATATAATTGTTTCACATAGACTTTGTTCTACAAGGCAGGTCGCAACTTCAGCAGCTTGATGCAGTACTTCTAGTTGCAGCAGTAGAATAATTGCACAGTGGCAATATTCTCAATTGCACGAGCAGTCTCAATGCAATCAACACCAACAAAACAACATATATCTTTCACAAGATTCTTCAATGTATGATATATCATTCACAATATATTAGTCAGCATACATTATTCTTCAATATATCAGTTAGCATATATATATCAGTCACAATATATCAATCAGCATGATATATATCAGTCACAATATATCAGTCAGCATACACTATTCTTCAGCATAAAAGATAGGTTTTATACCACGCAGTCTTCAACGCAGCACCAGGCAGTCTTCAACACATGCAAAATTGCAATGATACATAGTCTTCATGCACAACGCTCAACTAGCAACAGTCTTCAAGGAAGCTCCACGCACAATAGCTTCTAATCTTGGAAGAACACAACTCACACACGGTGTTCGGGTGCAATCATGCCATCATTCAGATAACAAATGGACTCTAATTTCAAAGTGTTTCCTCTCATTCCCATGCATGTTCATAGCTACTCTGAGATGGGGATAAAGAGAGATGCAGCTTCAGCTCTCGACAGTACCAGTGCTCACAAATCCTCCTCATGGCACATCAGTCCCATCTGGGATTGTACATCAACTTTCGCAACGACTATTGTATTGATAGGCACAAGAGGTCGTAACCCCATAGACTCACATATTGCATCGGGATACTACATGCCCTTCAATTAATCAAAATTGTCGACAACTCTTATGATCCCCATGACAAGCAAAGTGTATGGCACGCACCCTCTTCAAGTATCCATGCAGAGGGAAGTCTACCTGGAGGTCGTGTACACCAATTCGTAGGAGAAGGAATTTGCTCAGCAACAAATGGAGGAAATATACCACAATGCAAAGAGGGTTGTAGAGTAGTTTAGAGGACCGCGGGCTCATACAATCATACTTTCATCTCGAAAAAGTAGTCGTTACTCACGCAGAATTTAAAATAATCACCAGACTTCTCGCGGGATTAGGGTTTCACGTGGAGGCTATGAGAGGCCGCGGGAAGGTTCGAAACCTTGAAAATTGTAGAGGAATAAACTCAGCAAGTCGCAGGGAAAGATGGAATACAATGGGAGATCGCAGTCACTCTATTAGGTCAAAAAATTAGGGTTTATGCATTTACCTCCACGTTGTAGAAAAAGGTATTGAATCTACACTTCACGCCGTCTTCACGCAGAGGGCGTTCACCGGGTGGAATAACTGAGGTCGGAGCATATGAGAAAACATGTCGAAGAACATCTCTCAAACACAGCTCTGGAAACTGTAACGCATACAATACATGCACGCAGGAGGAGGAGTAACGCCAACAGCAGAACGTTCAATTCCAAGCAAAGAAGACTGAGGAACGGCAGATGAATGAGCAGACTTGTAGTAGGCAGATAGAATGGCAGGCATGCATGCAGGAGTTATGAACTTGGCTCTGATACCACTGATAGGTAATAACTCCCGATTCGTATTATTCCCTTGCTAATGCATATATTTATATAATTAATATGACGGTTGGGTTTCATCTTCCGCCCAGCCATTTCATATTCAGTTTTCTTTATTTATTTACAAAATATAATCCCGACGGATTATATTCTAACAAAAACATCGGGATAGTGCTAGGGGTGTCCCTTTACTCTGGATCCATGGACAAGGGATCTTGTTTTAGTTCAATTTTGGAAACTAGGGTTTTTCTCAGTAAGGGAATGTGAAAAGTTTGCACATAGGGGTCAACTTTGCAAATTCCTCGAACATGAATATGTAGATATAGTTCCCACATGGAACCTCCATAAAAATTCTTGCATGACCCACAAGAACCCTGTTTTGATGCACAGTTTCCATTCTATGCCCCGGGTAGGGATTCAATAGGTGTCCCTAAAAGCCTATAGGAGGTGGGATTCAACGTGCCATATATTGATGACCATGGCTCGAATTGATGAACTGTTGAATTTGTTGGATTAAGGACATCAATATAGTGCTAAGGGTGTCCCTCTACTTTGGTTCCATGGACAAGGGATCCTAGTTTAGGTCAATTTTGGAAACTAGGGATTTTCTTAGTAAGGGAATGCAAAAATTTTGCACATAGGGATCAGCTTTGAAAATTCCTCAACCATGAACATGTGGCTAGCATTCCCACATGGAAATTTCCTAAACACACTTACATGACCCTCTAGAACCCTATTTTGATGCATAGTTTCCATTTTATGCCCCGGGTAGGGATTTAACAGGTGTGTATGAAACCCTGTAGGAGGTGGGATTCAACATGCCATAGAATGATGACCGTGGCTCGAATAAACCAACTGTTGACTCCATTGGATTCAGGACATCAGGATAGTGCTAGGGGTGGCCCTCTACTCTAGGTCCACGGACAAGGGATCCTGTTTTAAGTCAATTTTGGAAATTAGGGTTTTGCTCAGTAAGTGAATGCAAAATTTTTGCACATAGGGGTCATCTTTGCAAATTCCTCGATCATGAACATGTGGCTAGTATTCCCACATGGAACCTTCCTAAGCACATTTTCATGACCTACTTGAACCCCGTTTTGAAGCATGGTTTCCATTCTATGCCCCAGGTAGGGATTCAACAACTGTCCTTGAAAGCCTGTAGGAGGTGGGATTAAACATATATGTTGATGGTTTTTGTTTGATCAGCATCACATAGAAGAAAGGATACCCACAATATGGTGCAATGCAAAATTGGAAGGAAGTATTAATTGATATATGTTTGAAGGTGAGTGTATATCTTCCCCTCTTGAAAAATACTTGTTGCAAACTATTATTCCATGTGTAGATGTTGAGAATTTTGTTACTTGTTGTGAGCTGTTGTACTTGACTTATTTCCCATTATTGTCAAGCAATAAATATTCTTTGTTTGTGTTTTCATCAAGGCAAAGGGAGTTGTCAATCTCTATGTGGAGGTGAATTGACCTTAGGATCTCATATCATTCGTGAGACTGGAAATTCAAAAGAAGTTTGTTTCCATATTAATTTAGCTTGGTCATCCAAGAGATCTGAGCATTTGTACAATGAAATGTAGGAGGAGAAAATGCCATTATGTCAGTAACCATGTAATGGAACATGTTTATGTTTGGAAACAAGTGGCCAACCTATTATGCCATTATTACAAAATATATATCTTCACACTACGAATGTTTCGAATAACAATCCATAAACATAAATTTATAAAACAAGATTCAGAATAGTACTTCTCCAATCAATTTAAACTATAATAAAATCACAAATAATTTTCTTCTCTTCCAAAGTTGTTCCTAGAGGCGATTCATCAAATGCCATGTACATTAACAAAATGATAAAATAATGTGCAGGATATAATCATAGCCATTATTTTGAATCAACCTTATACTCGGATACTTTTAGGTTTGATGTGTACCCCATATATTCATTAGATGAAAGACATCATGCCAAACACCAATATAATTTATGTAGACCACACAAGTGCATCACTTAGGTGTGTCAACTTCGTGCATCCTTTAAAAGTTTGTTAGGTTGTTATGTGGGTAAGGTGCTTTTGTATTCCACTTAGTTGGATCAATTGCTTAGCTATGCTCTTGTGTGTTAGGTATGTTCCATATTTGTGAATACAATTTAACATTATTAATTTAACATTGTATATGCAATTGGATCATGGTAAAAAAAAAATTAAATATACATTTTTATCCTTACGTAGTATTGTAATTGTGCATTGTTCTCAAATTTATGATTGATATCTCCATGCAATGGTAAAATCTATCAAAAATTGGGAACATTACACATAGAAACATTCGTAGCCACACGTGTATAGTCACACTTAAAAGACTGAACCATGAAGATCTCAAGATTCTTGGTATGAAATATTTTTTATATCATGAAAGTTATAATACAAAAATAGTAGGCCCTTATATGGCTTGTCAATGTATGTGTTTAAAAAACATCTTTGATGTACATGCAAACAAAATTACATCTGTTCTAGACTATGCCCCTATACTCTAACTTCCTCTTGTACAAAAAAATACATACTTGTCCTGGACTAAAAAAATCAAAACTCTAACTTTCTCTTGTTTTTTCCCCCGATTCTTGTTTCCTCATGGTTTTATTGTACATGGTTTAGGAGGGCCTTGCAAATGGAGATGTTTTAATGTTCGTTCCTAGCAAAATTAAAAATAATAAAACATATTATATGTCTGCCATAAATAATATTAAATATTAATAATAAAAATATTATATGCTGACCTTAAATAAATTATGTGTCTTTTGGTTTGAATCAAATCAATGGTTATATATAGGGCACACCAAAGTTGATAGCTCCTTCAATGCAATACTTAAAAAGAGGTTTGCACATCGTGAGATTTGATCCATCTCGGGGCTTGATAGAGCCTAGGATTTGGATCTATGTTGTTATAATGACATCTCTAAGCAATGAAAAGTGTAAAACTAATGTATGACAAATAACAACATAAACTAAATCTATTATTTAAATTTTGAAATTGATCTTGAATTTTACAGTAAAGAATAAACATTTAACATTTTTTAATTTTAAATTTATGTCCTAAATCATAAGTATTAATTCCAATTTCCATATGCATGTGTACATAAAATGTCCTATGTGCATATGTTGACTAGGAAGCTCCTCTATCTTATTTTAAGGCTTGGATTAATCGAAATTATCAGGTGCTGACTAATGCCCTTGTAGGACCAACTCCCAGATTGTAGGTAGAGGCAAGGGCTAGATCCTAGAAGAGGCAACATAATGTGCTATTGATGAATAAAATCCTAGTATAGGAAAGGATTTTGTTAGATATGTAATTATTTGCTGTAGCGTGATGTTTTTTTGGCTCCAAAGTCCATTTAGTAGATCTTTGTTTATCTGTAATTTGGGCTATGTATGTATTCCACTTAATGTTATTTTAGTTGTATGCACTCTTTCTATATACTCATGAGAGACTAAGTGCATAATTGTGTATAGTGGATTTTATGGTTGCAAGGTTTCCATTGGATTCTATCATATATGATAGTATGCGATAGGCATGTAATCAAACACACCAACCTCCCTATGTATCTTGATGTTTGTAGAGCCTATTGTTGAACTCCGTTGTCTTGACCTTAACCCAAAGTACCCTTCAGTCAAGAGGAAATATTTGTTAAGCATGGGAAGCTTCTATACCTTATTTTAACACTTGGATCAGGAAGTTTCATCAAAACTATAAGGTGTTTATTAATGTTCTTGGACGACCAACTTCGATATTTCAGATAGAGGCAAGGGATTTACCATGTTTGTTTATGTATTTTAGTGAAGATATGAATTCTACTTGAATTTTTTTTAGTTGTATGCAAGCTTGCAATATAATTGACAAACTTTGCATATTTGTTAATTTTGGTTTGGATTCACAAGGAAGCTTGCAAATATACATATGCAAATAGTGAAGTTGATTTGTTTTTTATGAGTTAATTGGGGTTTTGGTTTACATTGGGCATGCAAATTACTTATGCAAACTTGTAATGTACTTGACAAACTTTGCATACTTATGAATTTTGGTATGGATTCACAAGGATGCTTGTGAATATGCATACGGAAATAATGAAATTGATTTGTTTTTTATGAGTTGACTGGGGTTTTGGATTCCACTGGGCATGTGAATTTCGGTTATGAATTTCAGTAAATAGTCAAAATTATTTGGTTTTTATGATTAAATTGGGGTTTTGGTTTCCATTGGCCATGTAAATTCCTTCATGGGAATATAAATTAAAATATTTTGGTTTAAATTCAAATTAGGGAAAGTAAATTATTGAATATAGGGAAAATAACATAAGAGGATTTGAAGAAAATACCTCACAAAGAGGAGATTGATCCCAAGGTGGATTTTGTTGCCTTTTTCTCACCCAAAATGCATCCGCCCTAACTTGTTCTGGTCCATCCAAGGTCCAATCAACGCGACGTTGTGGAGAAAATGACGGGGGCTCGACCCGTTTTAACCATAAAACAAGTTTTAGTAAATGAGAGTGCGTTTTTGTAAGGTAAAACGATACGTGATTTGGATTTCTAAAAAGGGGGCGTGTTTTCATGTACTATCCTAATTGGCATGCATGTTGGTAGCCTTGGGACTAGGCTTGGCAGGGTCGGGATTGCTTGGGATGATTTATATTTTATGGATCAAGAGTGGTTGACTTCACTCTACCATTGCATCTAAAACGTCCCTCAACTTTGTGCACTCACCCTCAAGATAATTGGGCAATTTAATTCCGAAATTATCCCTTTTTGATATATAACTTAATTCTTTGGTTTTACCAAGTTCCAAAGGGTGGAAATGAAATGTGATAATGATGTATATGTATGATGAGGCTAATAACCAGGTAGGCATAAATTTTTTAAGTAAATTAACACATGAGTGGAGGAGTGTGCCCCTAATCAATCCTTGAGGAAACCTAACTCATCTCCACATCAACTCCTTTCTTTAATCATTAGTTTGTGTATTATTATTATTATTTAGGCATGATAATAACCAATAACTCATCTTCACATCAACTCCTTTCTTTAGTCATTAGTTTGTGTATTATTATTATTATTTAAGCATGATAATAACCAATAATCATTTTAAGATGTTGGTTATGACTAATAAAAACATATGAAAAAGAAAAAGAAAAAAAATATATATATATATATATATATATAAATATAATGTTTAAATCCAAAAATAATAAAGGGAAAACCTTCTCATTAGTTTTGGTTCACCAACTATATAAATATTAAATTCCACACCTCGTCAAAATCCACATTGATTATAAACTAATAATAAATAAGTTTTGGTTCACCAACTATATAAATATCAAATTCCACACCTCATCGAAATCCACATTGATTATAAAATAACAAATAAAACACAGGAGTGTCGTGCGCTCGTTCATATTATATTAATATAAGTAATAGGGTGAACTATCGCATCAAGCTCATTGTCATTTGATTAATATAAGGTCAACTTTCGCATCATTGTTATAAATAGAATCACGTTTAAAGCATTCTTACAGCTTTAAGTTTTAAAAAATAAGATAGAATTGAAAATTGAAATAAAAGGTTAGAAATAAGCATCAAGTTGTATAGCATTTCTATAACATAAACTAGTTCTAAAATTTCAACTTTACTTCATAACAATCAAATAATGTACCATATATTACAAGTGGCCACATGATATAAACTTTACAACCAATTACATGTGTACCATTATATTACAACTAGCCACATGATATAAACCTTACAACCAACTACATGTCTACCATATATATTATAACTAGCCAAACATATATATAAACTTTACAGCAAAACATGTTTGCAATAAACATCAAGCTGAATATCATTTACTAAGATCTAAGATTTCTCTAATCATAACCATCAAGTTGTGTACCATATATGTTACAACGGGCTACATGTTCCTGACGTTCGAATAGCCTTTATATATTTGTGTATATATAAACTTTATAATAATGTTTTTGACATTAAATATTGATATTTTTGTATAGTTGGATAAAGGAAATCAACAATCGAGATAAGTTCTCTATATTACATATATTACAACTGGTAGAGGTATGAATTCTGATTTTGGTTGCTTCCGGATGCAAAGAAAGTGGGAGCGGGATTTTGCATTGGGTATTGGCGTAGGTGAAGGTTTAATGGAGTATCTTGGCCGTTTATTGATCATCTGGTTTGTAATCTTGGCCGTTGAGCTGGCCCTCCTCGACACTGGTGAACTTAGTGTTATGATTGTCCGTGCTACGGTTTGACAGTTGGTTTATTGCTGCACTTTAATGTTCTGCCGACACTTTATATCATTAGAGATGTCTTTCTGCCACGTTTATCGCGGTGTAGCAATCGCACGGTTTATGTGGTGAGTGAGTTTATGGTTTGATTTATTTTTGTTTGCTGCGACGAGGGCGCTGCTGTTTTGGTATGATGTGATCCCTATTACAGGCATTTTCCTGTCCTTTGTTTGCTGGCGATTTTTTTTAGCTCATCAGTGTTAGTAATAGCCGGCATTATGTCCTCTTTTGGAAAGGTTTAGCTGGTTGAAGGCTTTCTGGAATTGGTCTTTTAGATTTCCCTTGACTGCTAATTAGGGTTCTGGGTTATGCCATCGGCTTCTCAAGCTCCATCTCCTTCCGCAGTTTGGTTAGGGCCTATGGTTTTTCTGGCGATAGAGTTTTCTTTATCGAGGTGTAGGTTTTCTTTTGGTGGTTGTTTCGGCATTCGATGATCCTGATTGGTTGGTTTGATATCACTTGAGATTCCTAGCTTCGTTTGGAGGCAGGCGAACAGGTGATAGTGAGGTTTTTTTGAAGCCTGTGGTTCCTTTTAGCCGGAATTTTTGGAGCGGTTTTGCTTGTTGGAGGGTTTCTGGAAGGACTTTCTGGATTTCCTCCGATCACTTTTTGGGTATTGGTTGAAGCTATCGGTTTCTCAGCTCCAATTTCGCGCAGTTATGACAGTGCCTGTTTTATGGCGAATGACTCTTGTAGATTGAGGCGCAGGTTTTTCTTAAAGGTCGTTTCCGCATTTGCAGGTTTTGTTTGAAACTACATTGTGGTTTCACTGCGATTTTCCCAGGAGACTTTGGTCCATTACTAGCGGTGGATGATTTCGGCATTCTTTGGGCTTGGTTGAATCTGCATTGTGGTTTCCAAGCGTTTCTACAGGTATGCTCAGATTTTTCTCCGTATACTTTGCTTTTGTTTCTCCTCCTAGCGTGTTGTGAATTATTTAGCTATTTGGAGCGGGGTTTAAAGCTTGTATAGCTTTTTTCGGGTTTGGACTTTTCTGGAGTTTCTTGGTCGATGGATTTGGTTTTTGCATGACAGTTAGTGTTTGCTATGTAATGCCCTTGCTGAGACTGATTTATTGTTTGAGTTTCTGGAGTGTGTTCGGGTGATTGGTTTATGCTTGAAATTATCTCTGTGGCGAAGGCATGGTCTTTCTCGTTGTGACACTCTTACAGGGGTCTATGTTTGGGTGGGTTTATTAGCCTTTTGATTTCTGTCTCAAAGCTTAAACCAATCAATTAGAATCTTACAGGGGTCTATGCACTTCATCTATTAAAAAGGTTCTTAAAGTAGGTATAAGGCTTCCATTTGGTCCAAGATGTGTGACTAAGGTAATGGTGAAGGTGTGTTGGAGCATCTTGGCCATTTATTGACCATCTGCTTTGTTTTCGTGGCCGTTGGGCCGGCCCTCCTCGACATTAAGTGCATTTAGTGTTATGTTTGCCTGTGCTTCGATTGGACAGTTGATTCTATAGTTACTGTCGACGCTTGGTGAAGGCTTGCTCGCTCTGTTTGTAATGCACTTTACATGGGTCTTTGGTCGGGTGGGTTTATTAGCCTTTTAGACCAGGTTTCGTAGTTTTTGGACTGTGGCTCCAAGAAGTGTGATTAGGGTATTGGCAAAGGTGCAAGTTTAATGGAGTATCTTGGCCGTTTATTGATTTTCTGGTATGTAATCTTGGCCGTTGAGCTGGCCCTCCTCGACACTGGTGAACTAAGTGTTATGATTGTCCGTGCTATGGTTTGACAGATGGTTTATTGCTGCACTTTAATGTTCTGCCGACGCTTTATTTCATTAGAGCTGTCTTTCTGCCACATTTTTCGCTGTGTAGTAATTGCACGGTTTATGTGGTGAGTGAGTTTTATGGTTTGATTTATTTTTGTTTGCTGCGACGAGGGTGCTGCTGATTTTGGAATGCTGTGAACCCTTTTGATCTCTGTCTCTAGTAACGGTATCCTGTCCTCGGGTGCTGTTTTTATTGTGTATAGTTTCTAGGCTGGGGGATCAGCTTTTTTGGTTTCTGTTATGTCGCTTCGGGCGACGAAATCCCTGGCTCGAACTCCGCCAAGGCATCTGAAAGTTTTAAAACAGGATTTTGGAGAGAAGAATCGGGTCACTGCGACCTACTTGCCTATGCATTTTACACTGGGAGATCTGGGGTCTGGCCTTGACCTGGATGAATCTTTGGATAAGGTAACTTCTCCCATGGACTGTCTAGATGGCGGAAGTTTGGGTGGGTGAACTAATCTGTCTCATTTGAAGCCTTACTATCCTTGCCCTGTAGTATCAGTCCCTGTGGGACATCTGTCTGTTTCCAGGTTGGGATTTGGTGAGGATAAACGTTCTGTGGTTTATTCTCCTAGGAAATTTTTGGGAGATAGGGATCTTCCAGTTTTGGATCCTCAGCTCGATGATTGTGCAGAAAATGATTTCCAAGTCTCCAATTGTTTGGAGAATTGCAGGCAAGCCTTGCCTGCTCTTCAGTCGTTTGGGACTAGTAGCTTGGATGGGATTTTGCCTTCTTCTCTAAGACTGGGTCTCCCATTGGATTCATTGGGTTTGATGAATAGTGATAAGGATGCATGTGATCATATTTCTGGTCATCAGATTGACAAGACTAGTTTACCGGTTCTCCAGGAAGATGGGATGGCTCAAGAGGTTAGTAAAGGCATGAATGCAGAGCTGGGATTTTCTTCTGACCCTGATATTGAACATGTGCATGCGCCTCATTACTTTGGTAGCAATGGTACATCTAAGGCTAAAAAGAGGATGCCTAAACCCATAAAGAAGATTAATCCTGTTTTAATGACTTTGGGGGAAGATGTGCTTTTAAATGACATAGCTCTCACCAATGCTTTGACTTTGGTTGGGAGGTTTGGAAGGCGTAATTATAATTCTGAATCTCTACAAGGGTGGGCTGTAAGGGCTTGGAATGATATTATCAGTACTAGTCCTGAGATTTATATGCTTCCAAGGGGCTGGATAGCATTTAAATTTTCTTCAGTGGATGATGCTGATAGGATCCTAGCTGGTGTCTAGAAATGGGATAATGCTGGCCTTCTTATCAAGAGGTGGACTCCTTTATTTGATCCGCAAAAAGAAAGGTATGACCAAGTTCCTATTTGGGTCAAACTCCCAAATTTACCTTTTGAATTCTGGTCTGCTGATTTCTTCAGACATGTTGGGAATACTTTGGGAACCCATTTGGAAACTGATTTTACTTATTTACAGTCTGGGGTTTGTTGCATAGGACGGGTTCTTGTCCTGCTAGACTTTCGTTTGGGCTTACCTGCTGAACTGGTCATTAAAAAAGGTAACAGAGATTTCTCTCAGCCTTTGGATTACTTGGGACTTCCCTTTAGATGTTTCAGATGTCATGGGTTTGGACATCTGGCAATTGATTGCTCACTATCTTTTAATAAACATTCTTCTTCTAAAATTTGGAGAGTAAAAAAAGATGGGTTTCAATCTACTGCTAAGGTAGGGATGTCTGTGGATGAAAAATTGGATAATTGGAAAGTCAAATAAGATGGGACTCAGTCTACAGCTAAGATTGGAAAGTCTGTGGATGAGAATCTGGATATTCATCTTATTTCTCTTGGTTTTGAACCTTTAGCCAATCTTAAACAGTTAAGCATTTCTAATTCTATGGATGATAACATTCCATTTCTGAATCTTTCTTCTGAGGCCTTACCTTCTTCTGTTCCGAATTTATCTTTGAAGGATCTTGGGTTTGTATCTCCATGCAAGGCAATTGTTAGCAAGGGGTATTTTCTTCGCTCGTGTTCAAAATCTGTTCAGGAGATTTCTCGACCTGTCAAGGATAAACCTGGGAATCTTGAAGAAGATGAAGGTTTGTTTGGGGATGTCAATGTATCACATTCTGAATTAAGAGATGTTGGGGCGCTTAGAGATTTTGCCCTTAACAAAGTTCCTTCATGATCCTTATGTCCTTAAATGTTAGGGGTTTGGCTAGTCTTCCCAAGAAACTAGCAGTTAAGAGACTTATTGATCTACATTCTATTGATGTTATCTTCATTCAAGAAACAATGATTGAGGGGTGTGTGTTGGTTCAAGATTTGGAACTTATGATTCATGGTTGGAAGTTAATTTCGGTGGATGCTTTAGGCAGATTGGGTGGACTTATTTTAGGATGGAAGTCTTGTAATTTTCTTTTTCATAATGCCTGGGAAATAAAAGCAGGGCTGTGTGCTATTTTATTTTCTTTTGATTTACAAAAGGATATAACCTTTGTTAATCTTTATGCGCCCTATCTGGACAGGGAAACTTTCTGGAATAACTTGATCAAGTCGGACTGTTTCAAGTCTCCTTATTTAGTTTTTGGAGGCGATCTTAATTTCTCCTTGGGTCTCTCTGAAATTTGGGGGGTTCATGCTCAAGTTGATCCATTAACTAGTTTTTTCCATAATCTGTTGGAGAGATTGGGGATTGTTGACATCAACCCTTTGGTAGCTATTCCCACCTGGAGTAATCGCAGAGTTGGTGCTGAGGGTATTTGTAAAAGATTGGATCGTCTTTTAGTCTCGGATGATTTCCTTGATTGTGATTTCCTTCTTAAACAATGGATTGGGTGTGGAGGTGTATCTGATCATCAACCTGTTTTTCTGCAAATTTCTTCTCAGACTCTTAAGGCCCATAGTCCTTTCAAGTTTAATGCAGGATGGCTGGATCATATTGATTTGGTTGAAGCCTTAAAAGATTCTTGGGTTCTCTTTGATGATTGGTCTGCTTTATCTCCTGAAGCACAATTCAGTGTGAATCTTAAGCGACTTAAAGCAATTTATACTAAGTGGTCTCTGAATAAAAAAGCTCAGAACATAAAAGATTTGGTTGATATTGAATTTGAGTTAAAAAGATTTCATGAGTCATCTTTTTGGTTTTTTATCAGTGGTTGATAAAGATTTTTTGATTGAGATTGAATCTCGCAAGAATGCTATTCTTCTTTTTCGGGAAAAGGAGGCTCGCCAGAAAAGTAGGGCTTTATGGTTGTGCTGTGGTGATGATAATACTCCTTTCTTTCACAAATTTGCTGCTCATAGGAAATGTCGCAATTCGATTTGGAAACTTTATGATGATTCTGGAAATCTTGTGGAAGGATCTGAGGCTAGGAATCAGCACTTTGAAAGCCTTTTTAAAGAAGAAGCTGATCTCCATCTTCCAGAAAATTGTTCATAGTGCTGGTCATTTCCCATCTTCTGTTTCTGAGGATGAAAATGCTGAGCTTATGCAGGCTATTACTCTTAAAGATATCAAGCATATCTTATCCATTAGCAAAAATGATAAGAGTCCTGGACCGGATGGTATTCCTGTTGAGGTGTATAGATGCCTGTTTTATGTTTTGGGTGAAGATATCTTAAGAGTCATTGAATTGTCCAGGTTAAGTGGCAAGATCCCAGTTGTTTTTAACTCTACCTTTCTTGCTCTTATTCCTAAGGTTGATAGCCCTTCATATTTTGAGGACTTTAGGCCTATATATTTGTGCAATTTTGTTTACAAAATTATTGGTAAGATTATCTCGATCAGAATCAGAAAGGTTTTGAGTAGATATATTTCTAGTGAACAGTTTGGATTTTTACCGGGAAGGCAGATTCATGATGCGGTAGGGGTCATTCAGGAGGGTATGCATTCTATGCATGTTAAATCCTTAAAAGCTGTCATGATAAAGATCAATCTATCTAAAGCATATGACCGAGTCAGCTGGGTTTATCTTCGGGTTATTCTTGCAAAAATGGGTTTCGCTGGGAATTTAATTGCGTGGGTTATGAGCAGTCTTTCATCTTTCTCATTCTCTTTGCTCATCAATGGCGTTGCCACTATTTTTTTCAAATCTGGTAGGGGACTTAGACAGGGGTGTCCATTGGCACCACTTCTGTTTCTTATTGTGGTTGAAGGACTTGGGAGGGCTATTCTTCATGCTTCACTCAGTGAGACTTATCATGGTTTATCCTTTGGTAATGAAATTGTATTAACTCATGTTCTCTTTGTGGATGACATTGTCATGGTTAATGATGGTTCTGAACAATCTCTCAACTCTCTATGAGATTTTAATGCATTTCTGTAAGGCATCTGGGATGCAAATTAACAATAATAAATCATCATTATACTTCTCCTGTTTGGAAGATTCTGAAGTTATTACATTACAGAACATCTTCAGTTTTCCTATTGCTAGAATTGATTATGGCATGAAGTACCTTGGGTTTAAACTTAAACCTTGCAGATATCTTATTAGGGATTGGGATTGGTTGATTATTAAAGTTGAACAAAGGATTCAGAATTGGAGCTTCCGTTGGTTGTCCAAAGGAGGAAAATTGATATTGATTAAAGCTGTTTTAGAGGCCATTCCAGTTTATTGGATGCATTTTTGGGTTCCTATGGGTGTCATAGACAAAATCAGAAAGCTTTGCTTTAACTTTCTTTGGGCTGGTATACAGAATTCCTCTGGTTTACCCTGGATATCTTGGAAGTCTCTTGCTTTGCCAAAATCTTTGGGTGGTTGGGGTCTTAAGGTCCATGTTTTATTTGTCAAGGCTCTTGCAGCAAAAAAGGTCTGGGATATCATTCATGGTTCAGGTTTATGGGTTAAGATAGATTTTCAGAAATATATTTATTCAATGAATAAACTGGACTGGATAAGATCTTCTGTTAAAAAGAAAAAGAACATTTCAATCTGCTGGAAAGCTGTCCTTTGGGATTTTGATCTCATTGGGAATTTTCTGGTATGGAAGGTTGGTTCTGGCAATGCTGTTCGTATTGGTTTAGATCCGTGGGTTGGTTGTAAATGGAGACATGCTCTTCCTATTCCTATGATAGATAGATTACATTTGGCTGGTTATCATCTTCTCTCTGATATTGGAATTCATGGTATGTCTGTTTTAATGTCACAAGAATGGTTATCTGCAAACACCTTGAGTTTTAATGATCCACTTGAGATTGCTGCTTGGAATGGATATATTGCCATTCTCAAGTCTAGCCATGTTAGACTTTCCAATGCAGATGATTGTCTCAACTGGTATTTATCTAAAACAGGTAAATATTCTCCTAAAGTGGGTTATGCTGGACTTATTAATAGAGAAGTGGAATCGATCTGGTGGTGGAAGGTCTTATGGAAGATGAAGTGTCCACTAAAAACAAAATTTTTTAGCTGGTTTCTTCTCTCTGGAAAAGCATTGACCTGGGATGTTCTCTGCTTGAGAGGCAGAGAAGGTCCTGGTAGGTGTTTTTTATGCAAACAGTACTGTGAATCCAATTTTCACATTGCAGTAGAATGCCCATTTACTCAATCTATTTGGTCAAATATTGAGGATCATTTGAATCTTAATAATCTTTGGAATGGTGGTTCCCTGTCTGATTGTTTTAAAAACTGGTGTTTGTTATCAGATGTGATACTTATCAAATCTTTACCTATCATTGTACTCTGGTTTATTTGGAAAGCAAGAAATAGATCTTGCTTTGAGGATCTTGACTCAACTCCTGCACAGATATCAAGCTATAGCTTGGGTATGTTGAAGAATTTTCCTCGGTCTTTATCTCAGATCAATTTTTGTGGAACAAATTGATCATTCTTTTGCATGGGGTTACTTTGATGGATCTGCAGCTAGGGACCCAATGATTTGTGGGGCTGGAGGTATCTTGTTCATATCTGATAGGCATCATATTACTTTCAAAGCAGGTTTAGGCTTGGGTACTAATAATTTTGCAGAATTATGTGCACTTAAGCTTCTCCTTAGGTTGGCTCGGATGCATAATTTGGATAAAATTCAAGTTTTTGGGGATTCCCAGCTAGTTATAAATTGGGCATCTGGTAAGTATAGATTACAAAATCTTGAACTAGCCATGATTCTTCAAGATGTTCACTATTTAGCTGAAAGTCTTGATTATGTGTCTTTCAAACACATTTATAGGGAAAGAAATTTCAAAGCAGATACTTTGGCTAAAGTAGGTGGCAGCATACTTGAAGGTTTTTGGAGTAGTTGTGAGCAGAGAGGGGCAGAAAGTATAGAAACCTTTCAGGTTTTCTAATATGTTGTTGTGTGCTGTCTGTTTCTTTGCAGTTTGTAGGTCTGTTTTTTTATGTCATGATGGTGGCATTTTGATCTTATCTGTCAGATTGCTAGTTCTTTTGGAGAGATAAATGATTGGGCATTTCTGGATTTTTATGTCATGATGGTGGCAATTTGATCTTATCTGACAGAATGCTGGTTCTTTTCGAGAGATAAATGATTGGGCATATCTGGATTTTTTGATTCTGCTCTACCCTTGATATGATGCCTTGGCTGATATTATTATGCATCTTTTTGCATTTTGGTGATCTCAAGCAACATTCTTAGAGCTTGACTTGCGGGCTGTTTGGCCTCTTCTTATTTGGTTTTGAATGGATATTTTTTTCTTCATTGGATGGCCTGGATTTAGCCAAAATTTCTAGCTGCTGATTTATTGATCAGCTATTGTCTTATCATACTCTTATGAGACTTCATCAGCATGCTAGTTTTGCTCTGGTTATCTTGCTTTTGATCACCTGACTCAGTTGATCTGACTGATTTAATCAGGAATGATGACATAAGTCTGCTACGATCAGACTTAATTACTGCATGGATTTTGATTTCTTTTCTGCTGAAAAGTTTTTTGGTGAACATTATGATCTTATGATGATATTTTGTATGCAAATGACAACTTTAC